>JAEAOA010001999.1:0-209209 GCA_016746295.1 Potamilus streckersoni
GTACCCAGCAAGGCTTCTTTTGGATTTTGTCGATCGACCAATGTTTTCCATGAGAGTGTGGATAAAAAGTTTTGTTGCACGTGATACGTATTTTCTCCTTTTTCGCCAGCAGCCACTTTAGTTGGAATCCCTCTTAGGAACGGAAGTTGCGTGTTTCGACACCACATCGCATTCTATCGCATATGTGAACACAAACATCAAGACTAGTCCTTGACTTAGTCCGATAGGGGATCAAACGAAATATGTAGTTTTTGTTGATGTCTTTGCACTGCAGCGCAAGGTGCTTGCTTTTATGCTGTACTTATAACTTGTTTTCTCTATTAGTTCCACGACGAAATACGTTTGATTTCTATCAAGGCAACTTCCAAATAGGTTGCGTGGTCTACTTCAGTAAATATGGGTTATTTAGTCGTAAACCAACATATTTTGTTATTTGGAACCGCACGCACAGCACTGTTGTTGGGTAAAAGGAAACAACATTGATTATTCATATTTCGACCATTTTCGTGTCCAAAGAGTTGCCCGATTTCAACTCAATACTATCGGAAAGTTTTAATCTGTTGCTATGTCTTTTGTTCTTGGTGATAGTGTAGGGGTTGTGCTGCTACCGCTGCTATATTACAATGATAAACTGAAGATAACTAATGCAAGCAAAATGGTCCACAGTTACACATCACCTTGATGCAAACTGAAGTTTCCAACAGCAGCTCCAAAAAACAAATCATAATGACTATACTGCAGAAAGACGGTTTGAACTGTAGATCATTCTACCCACATCATATGTACTGTTGTGGTTGTAAATAATACTCCACTTTATTTTATTTAACCCTGTAATGACAATAAATGTAAGGGGACCACGAGGTTTGGAAAAATAATTAATCGTTCTTCCTTTTATAATCACTGACTTACCACACTGCAATTAAAGAAACGAAACGAAATTAGGTGGTTAACCTTTCAGTCTACGTTCATAGTTTTCACATGGTAGGTGTTTTTAATCGAAGATGCTCTTGATATCATAAACGTCGTTTTTCGTGATCACTCGTTGTAACTCGGGCAAGTAGAACAATGGCTGTAAAGTTTTTCTATTCGAATTTTCCAATGTAAAGAAGAATTGATGGCGTCCAGGGACTTGTTCCATCACACAAAGATTATTGAATATCATTGCTATTTGAACAATTTTCATCATTGATGTCATTCTAGAATGAACCGTCCTTTAAGCTTCAAAAATTAATTTTATGACTGCATAAAATAAAGCAAGAACAAAATTGATGTCCAAATGGTGAAGGCAACTGAGCGATAAGATTGACTTCAATTTTGTTTTTCTCTTTAGCTTCAATTTTCGTTTTCAGCCTGTTTCAAAGGATATTGTCGTTCTAATTGCTTTTTTTGGTCTTCTTCATCATTTACAACCATCATAATGTTTGCTTTCTTCTGTTTATTTATCGGTCTCTTTGCTTTGCTAAATACAGACGATATATTCCAATACTTGATTAAGAGTGCGTATTGAATTTATTCCAATTTTACTTATCTTTGTACCAAGAT
Source organism: Potamilus streckersoni (assembly GCA_016746295.1). NCBI lineage: Eukaryota > Metazoa > Mollusca > Bivalvia > Unionida > Unionidae > Potamilus > Potamilus streckersoni. The sequence continues at coordinate 1,543 of JAEAOA010001999.1, forward strand.
GATGACAACGAAAAAACGAAATCATGTAGGTGAAATATATTTGTACGACGATGATGACGATATCGTTATATCGTGTGGGTGAGCTATCTTTTTTGTATGAGTTACTGATGCTAAAACGTGAGAACGTTACTTTGATACAGTTGCTATTGTCCACTTGTTATTCGAAGATGAGAAACAGGAGAAATGTTCAGTGGACTTAATGAGTGAGATCATGTTTCAAAAGATTGATTGATTAAACATTGTAATACACTCGTTCTGTCTTACCATATTTTCTCGGCCAGTTCCACTTTGGAACAGCTACAGAAAACTATGATGACGAAGGATGAAGCAGCGAGTGTATCTATCTCGATGTCGTTTTCAGCAAATTTGGAAACAATCTTTCAAACCGTGTTTTTCTTACACAATGCAAAATTAACAGAGTAGATGATACTGACCATGGCAATGATATTTTTGTGTGTGCCTTATCTAAAGGTTCTGCTCTAACTACTTCTGGCGGAGGTTATTGGGTGGTACTTTTTCTGGCTACTTTTTGGCGGTTGTTTTGATGATCGTTTTCTCCTTTGCAGCTGTTTAGGTTTTCTTTCTTCGTTGCCTTTGTCTTCTTTAGTTTTATTGGGGAGATAATATTTGGCAGCGATTATCTTTGTCTTGCCCATTATACTTGTTTTGCATTTGCTATCGCATTTCGATCTCATCTCAGAATGCGAATTCGAAATGCCTCCTCCAAGAACGTTTATTCCACCGATTTCAAGATAACTTGCTTTTTGGTCTGTTTATGGATTCTAGAATCTGCGAGGTGTCAGTGTTTATGTTTTTCTAAAATGTGGTGCGTCTGTTATGAATAATTCCTCATATTAATTGACCTGCTGTTACCGTAAACCAGAGTAAAATTTGGGGGAAGACAAGCTTCCAACAAATGCGAAAACATTTATGCATCTTTCTCGCAACTGACTGCATGCAGTGCGCAAGTAAGTGTGGCTGTTTTAGATTTTAAGGACGTCATATTGAGTAACTTTTATGGCAATCGTACGTGTGGACTGAGTAACGACTAGGAAGACGTGTAAATCAGTCTTTGACACCGGAAGTGCATATCACTTCTCTTGACTTCAATCGTGACTCAAGTCAGTACGAAATCTCGGTTAATTAGATATTCTGTTGTTTTTTTTTAATCAATCAGCAAATACGCTTCTGGCAAACATATGGCGTTTTTGTAGACATCAGTTATCAACGGTGATCCTATATATTTTAACCACTCAATGTACTTGAGATTTGTGTCTGGAACTTTTAAACAATGCTAAATCATATTCATTGAGATTCGTATTCGCTTTGTTTGAATAGATTGTGTGTGATATACAGAAAGCATATTTAGAGAAAAGATATTATCGCTTTGTTGAGGCATGTAATGGAAACGATCGCATCCTTTCCAATCTTGTATCTTTTATAATCAATGATAGCCTTAGAGAATAGTGTCGGAATCGGAAAGTCGCACAACAGTTTCTCGTCGATTATTTGCGATACTTTCTCCAATAGTTTTCTAATAACTCGGCGATCCGAGACGCGCAATCTTGTGTGAATCAGTTGTTTTTTTGTTTTTTTTTGAATGTGTGGATGATGGGTTTTCCAATAAAAGTCGCTGTTACTTTGAAAGACTTTATGTTTTATTTTTTTCATGAAGTCAAAGTTCGCTACTTTAATGGGTCCATGTTAGAGTGTGAGTCTGTTCACTTGATGTTTAATGTGGATTTGACCTCTCCTTAGTCGGTACTGGTAACATTAATTCTGAGAGCGCACCTTGCAAAACGGAGAGAAGTGTCTTTATGGTGCTCAATTAACAATGCTCCTAAACACTCGTCTTCTGTGTGTGCAAAATCGCATCCGGATCAAGATCCCGCTGTATACGTCAAAGTAAAACGTTTGGTAACCTAGAAGTACCAGAACAGAGCAATACTTCAAAGGTGCCTTGGTTCTCACGGATGCAAAAATGACTACGTTGACAAACTCGTTCGGTTGGACAAACTCGACTGTTTGTTTTATGCGACCAAATCCGCACGTACTATTTCGTTGTGTTTGATGTCTTTTTCTTTGTCTTCTAACAACTGACTACATTGGCTTCGATCCGTAAAGTATTCCTAGATGAGCACAATAATGTTGTTGACATAAACAATTTAGCAAGACTATTGTGAGAAAAAAAAACTCGCCATTCCCTCTCGAGTTGAGTGTGTTCCAGTTCATTTCCCTCTACTGATCTGTACCATAACTTAAATGACCGCTTCTGTGGCCTAGTGGTTAGAGAGTCCTCCTTGGATGCGGAAGGTCGTGGGTTCAATCCCCGGTCGAATCATACCAAAGACTTACAAAAATGGTATTAGCAGATGCCTCAGTTGGCGCTCAGCATTAAGAGGTTAGTGTTAGGACTGGTTGACCTGGTGTTAAGATAATGTGACTAGGTGGGACATCATGATATATATCTGCGGCATGATTCCCCAGTGCTAGGCATCACTTTAAACTGCCACATTACAGACATCGTAGCGATATGACTGAAAAATTGTTAAAGCTATGATAAAAATCTAAAACACACACACACACACACACACACACACACCTTAAATGCATCTTGCTCTTCCTCTGTGTACAACAGCTTCAGATAACCGTTTGTTTGGTATTTTATTTTTAGTTATTGAAGTGTCCGGAAAAAAAGTACAGATCACACTAGCCTGCAGATCAGTCAGACGTTAATGACGGCGAAATTGAAAGCGTTCTGTGATCGACAGACATAATTATGGTGATGTAAGCAAAAGTTCACTGCAGTGAGATTTCAATTATGTAATTATCGATTTTTGTGACCTACCACCACAACCATCAACACCTTCGTGAAAGTCAAGATCGTGCAAGGGTAAAGGTCGCTCTTGAGTACTTGAAGATTATTTACATATCCAGCCTGTGCGCTCTCTCTCTCTCTCTCTCTCTCTCTCTCTCTCTCTCTCTCTCTCTCTCTCTCTCTCTCTCACTCTCTCTCACACACACACACACAAAACACACACATACTTAAAAAATACGGTGAGATTCTGTATGCACTTAATTTATTTAAATTTACTTTCATTCATGAAGTTTAAATGGGTGAAAATAATAATTACAAAATCAAAAGTTAAATCTGGAAATGTTGTATCATTGTTTGTATTGTGCGCAAGTCAACAACGGACCGCAGAGATGATTAAAAAGTGTATATGTAAAACTATATTGGTTGGTATGTGCCAGTAATGTAAATTTATAAATACATAAAAAAAAATTTCTACGTGTTCCATTAAAATGATGGTTTCCATAGGTCTCTTACTGATCCATCATGTTTATTTTCCAGATGGGTTACAGCGACCGAAAATGTTAACGCTCCAATGGAAGATACACTAAACCGGACGTATTGTGAATTTTCCGTAAACCTCATACCGACTCAAACGTAGTCTGAATTTCCCATAAACCTAATACCGACTCAAACGTAGTGTCAATTTCCCAACAATTATTAGCTGCGGAACCCAGCCAGGCTCAATATGGTTCGGAAGTTAGTAAATGTTGGTGTAGCTCTGAGCCTCCAGTCAGCAATGCCGACAGTAAAATTATGAAATGCAAAGAGTAAATTAAAGAACAAAAATTTAATTAACAATCAAATATTCAGTCTCTAAAACTCTACCACGCGCCCTTTCGCTTGACCCCCTTTTAGCCTATCTGATCACATGAAGGTTGGTGTGAAAGTTTCTGGCTGTTACTCATCTGGTCCTTCCGTATATCTAGTTCTCCTCGGTTGCTTCCCTTTACTCCAATCACTCTAATTCTCTCATGACTCAGATTTCTATGGGTTGCTTCCCTTACTCAGAGTCTCTAATTCTCTCTGGGTTGCTTTCCTTTACTCCAATCCCTCTAATTCTCTCTGGATTGCTTTCTTTACTCAGATTCTCTAATTCTCTCTGGATTGCTTCCCTACTCAGATTCTCTAATTCTCTCTGGGTTGCTTCCCTTACTCAGATTCTCCGTCTATCGTCTCTCGTCTACTCGTCGGCTTGGGCTTCCCTGTATTCTCGTTCCAGTCCTCTCTACTTATCTGGAACTCGGGACTCTTACCTAACTTGCAGTTGTCCCCGGAAGCTTCCTTAGAAGCTTCGTTCCTAAGCCCGCAACCTTTCCTGCGAGCGCGACAATACTACGGTCGGCAAAAAGATCCCGGAGTATTGTAGAGTGACTTCTCTTTACGGCTGTCTGGTACTTACTGACTCATTGTCGGGTACAGAGATAGAGACAGTTAAAATTCGAATCTTGGATTTAGGCCCACACCATAGCTAGATCCGATTAGGCGCGAAGACTAAACCCTTCAACTAAACTGTCAGTGTTTTGTCTCTATGCGATGGTGGTAGACCACTCCCAGTTATAACTAAATTTTCTCGTGACCTACATACTAACTCACCCTGTAGGGATGATGACTCATACATCAGTCATATAGAACTAGCCCCGCGCCGTATGGCTGGCGGAACGTGACAATGCGCAATTAGGCTGATACACTTCACAATACAAATGGTGTAATATTTGTGCAAAAAGAAAAATCAAAATAAATGAATTAACGAGACCTACTGGTGAATATCATTTACACAAACATTACTCGATACTGTCGACTTAGTTTTATCAATGACACGTAAGAATGTGTTTGAACAATATTTCTTATTAAATATACTTTTATTGCTTGTGTCCCTTATTTATTTTTGCATATATCTTCCTAGCAAAACTGTTTTTCGGACACTTGACACTGTCACCCATATGCGTCAGCCACACACTGCAAATATAACACGTCCGGTTTTCGAAACTGAGTTCGATTGCGAGGTACATTTGATTTGCTTTGTGTAGGAGCGGGTTGTAGACAGTTGGGTGGTTTTCTATAACTGTAAAAACTTTTCAAATACACAGTTCATACGTTTGTATCATCGACCTCACTAAAACCATGAAATTCCCCATTGATAATTGCGACACATCATGAATGGCATTCAAGAAATCCAACACCGTAAATCCTACTAATTCGTGTAGTTGACTGACTCCATTTTTATCATTTTAAATTTCCCCTACCGGAACTTGATATTAAGCCTCTTGTAACCCTTATATTGAAATCATAAATATGCTAGTATGTTAACATATTATGCGGTCTACACTGCACTGCGCTTGCGCAGGTGCCTTGTATTTTGTTGTTGTAGTTGCTCCTGTTTTGGTTCGGTTATTTTGTTTTCAAAAGAATTAATTTGTATTCTAATAACATTGCATTTTGACATCTCTATCAACGTCACTAAAGCAGGGATTGTAATACGGTAGTTTACAAAACAATGCTTTACTTCTCAATGTGATCATTTTCGTTTATTGGGCGATGATAAATCTTATGTAAAATTAGGATGCACATTTGTAAGAACAATGACAGGGTCTAGGCTCAGTATAGTTATACATTATAAGGTGGCAGGAGACAGTTTCGTAAATTGGCACCTTGCAAATTTCTTAACTTAAGGCTATGGCGAGATTTCATGAGCTACTGTTGTGTACTAACTAACGATATGGATATATTTGTGAATTTAGTCTTTCCGGCTTGTGTTTTTCTTGAAATTAATGTGAGTCGTATGCACTTCGTGTGCACAGTATCTAGCCAGTGAGATAACAATGGGCAGTGGAAGAAGTCCATTGTATATGTATGGGATGGAATAAGACGCTCTTGCCCCATGACTTTGATTTATTAATGAACACCTGAAAATGGGCAATAAGCCTAACCAACCAAAACTCAGATTTGACCACGAAAAATTTATTGATCTAAAAGTCGCCGATGCCTTCAAAGCAATTATAGGTGGTAAATTTGCACATTTGATAAACCTGGAAACACAAAACACCAACGTAGAGCCCTTAACATCCACATTCAATACAGCTGTGACTAGCACAGCTAGCGAGATCATTGACAAATATCGTCAAACAATGAAATATTGCATCACAAAAGATGTCATTGAACTATGCAACAAAAGAAGAGAACTGAAGAAAATAAATGAAAAAAGAGATCATGAAGGAGTTAGAAAAGACAGTAAATCATGAAAAAGCAAGGTAATCCTGGATAGAAAGACGAAGCTGAAAAATCGAAGACAGTCTGCGTAGAAATGACAGCAAAATGGTATATCAGCTGGTGAAAGATCACACAACACATAAACAATAAAAAAAAACTACCACCATCCAAGACAAATCAGGAAACTGCCTCACAAAAGATCAGGTGAACCTCAAGCGATGAACAGAATACTGCTCGGAATTTATAATCATATGACCCAAGGAGATCCAGCAGTACTAAATTGCTTTCAGACAGAATAAATTGATGACAGTCCCGTTCTTTATGAAGAAGTAGAAATTGCAGTAAGGTCACTAAAGAACGGAAAGTCAGCCTGCATTAACAATATACCAGCAGAGATCATTCAAACAAGATGAGAAGAGATAGTCACAGTACTAATAACAATCTGCAACAATATATGGTGGACAGGAGAACGGCTCACCAAATGGACTCAATCCTTGGTGATCGTGCTTCCCAAGAAAGGAAACCTACAGCTATGCCAAAAAAAAAACTACAGAACCATCAGTTTGATCAGTCACCCAAACAAAGTTATGCTGAAGATAATTTTCAAAAGACTAAGCCTCAAGCAGAGAAAATTATTGCCGAAGAGCAGACAGGCTTCCAAGCAGAAAGGAGCACCACAGAACAAACCTTTAATTTCAGCCATTTTGCGAGGAATACCTTCAGCATCAGCAGAAGCTATACTGTGTCTTTATAGATTTCATAAAGGCCTTTCATAGAGTATGGCATGCAGACTTATGGGGAAATATGTGGAAGTGCAACATCAGCTCAGACCTGGTGCAGGTTATTGAGCCCCTCTATGACGAAGTCACCAGTGCTATCCTTATCAATGGCAGCAGAGGTTATTGGGTTCGAACAACAGTTGGAGTCAGACAGGGATGTATACTTTCCTCTACACTCTTCAACATTTTCCTGAACACGACCATGGAGGCTGAACGACCACAACGGCACTTTCAACAATGGAGTAAGACCAACCACCAGTCTTCGCTTTGTAGATGATATTGATGGTTTAGCATGAGATGAAAAAGATATGGCTGACTTGTTTGAGTGCCTCGACACAACTCCACCGCATACAGCATGGAGATTAGCGCTGGGAAAACTAAACTGATAACAAACAGCGCCAAGAGCATCAGTGCAGAAATAAAGGTCAGTGGACAGATGCTGTAAAGAGTCACAAGCTTCAAGTACTTCGGATAAATTATCACAGATGTGGACTCCAAACTAGAAATACTTTGCAGGATTGCCCACACAACAGCAACAATAACAAGGTTGAGACCAATAAGGAGAGATTCCAACATTGCTTTTTATTCCGAAATATGGCCGATGCGCTCAATTGTCATATCCATTTTTCTTTATGCTTGTGAAACATGGAAGCTCACATAGGATCTACAAAGAAGGATAGAAACCTTCGAAATGAGATGCAAGATCTTGGGCATCGCATACATTGACCATGTAACCAACGAAGAAGTCCACAACAGGATACAACGAGCCATTGGTTCCTATGAGGACCACTTGACTACTGTAAACAAGCGCAAACTGAAGTGGTACGGTCATGTCTCAAGGTTATCTGGACTAGCAAAAACAATCTTGCAAGGCACAGTGAGGGTGCAGAAGAAGAGGCAGACAGAAGAAGCGGTGGGAATACAACGTTAAGGAGTGAACAGGCATGGAATTGGGGATTCCCAAAGGACAGTAGAAAACATGAAAAGATTGGGAGAATTGGTCGCAATTTAAACCGTGCTGCCCCAACGACCTCTTGGGTTAAGGGATTGACGACGATGATGATAATGAAAAAACCAATAGTCGGCTAGGAAGCAGAAATGGGCACTGTTATCATTAGACACGTTGCTTCAAGGCAAGTAGAATATCTCAAAAACTGACTGGACGACAATTATTTTACATTCCATCAAGTTATTAAGTGCAATTATTTTTGAAATTATTATCCAGGGAAAAGGCTTGTTTGAATATCACATGTTCTCAAAATAGTCTTCGCATGTGAAAATGCATGTTTAAATCTGGACACTAGGAGCATAAATTGCTTTATTGTATGAATTTCCACTGAATTGTCAGGTTAAGTAATTATTATTATATTTTGCTTTATTATACCTATCCAAAAATATGGACCTGTTCGACCTCACAGAAAGGTGTATGCAACATTAAATTTGTGGGGAAAAAGTTCCCTTGCACGCTAAGTTTTAAGCTCAAGAAATGACTGTTCTAGTAAACTGCACACGTGACTGATTACACAGTAAATGCGTGTTTTATTTATCCGTTATTTTGTGGCTCTATTTCGAGGTGAGTATTTAATTTCAAATGATCTTTGATGCATTTTGCGGCATATGTACCCGAAATCCATAAAACATGACACCTTTCTTGCTGAAACGAGTCACGGACATAACGGAGATATTCGTGAAAAGCCAGTTGTATTATGCATAAGAAAAACTAAATGCCGTCGATTATCCAGACAAGGTAGTCTCAAGTTCTCTGGCAGAAGTGGTCTTCAGTTATGACTGCAATGTTGATACTTTTCGTCCAAGAGAACTGAACTGAATTTCTAAAAAAAAATATCAAATCCAGTAGACAAAACTATCAATGCGATAACATGTAATGGAATAAAATAAAATATTTTTTCAACTAACAAAGAAGTAATTAAATTACATAAATATATATATATATATATATATATATATAGATATATATATATATATATATATATATATATATATATATATATATATATATATCATCTTTTTAATTGTTTAATTGCGTCTGTGTAATCTGAATGTGAAGAACGAAATACAGACAGCCACTGGGAAGGTGATTTTGTTTTGTATTATTCCAATAGGGGTCATGGTGCACTGAGTAGATCCAACCCATTTTCTCACATGCTGGAATCACTGCCTCACCGCCTATAGAGGTGAGCAAAGCTAGTCAGAGAATCCATATATAACAGAAACAAATAGACGTACATTCACCAAGTCAAATACATCTTTGGACAGGAAGCAAATTTCAGAGTAATAGACAAATAATTGGATGATTATGGTCATTAAGTTAGATGGTGGCTATGATTAAAGGTTATTATACTGTACTGGAGTGATACCCTGCTGCATCTGGCTGAGTACTGGCGTTCCAGAGAGTGACTGATTTCTGCTCAACAAGATATCGTCATATTCATGGCTTCTGGTCGACAACTAGACTGCTGACTGGGTAGCCTTCTCGATCGCAGTCTGAGTCGTCGACTGGGTTGTCATCTGGGTCGATGACTATGTTAGAAGGGGTCAAGCAAGGAGATGCCACCTTTTACATCATAATTATAAATTAAATAAACTTTGTTAATAGTAATTTTATTGTTTCGTCTCTACATGTTCTTTGACAATTCAAACACTTAGGCAATATTAATATGTTCTCATTGGTATTAATAATCAGTGTTACGAATATCGTACCTAGATACTTTCATTCACACTTCTACATTTGAATTTAAAAAAAAAAACAATGTTATCATCCGGACGACCGATTGTCAAGATGAAATCTGTTCCACGATGGGACCTTATAATCGATCTTAAACTGTAATGAATATTATATGTTATACGTGTTTTTGTAGTGTCTTTTAAATTCCTATCCCGTCTTCCACTCCTAGTTAAACAAACATATAGTTGGTTAATAATTCTAATTTAACACTTGTGAAGTATATTCAATTTAATTGTTTGTTAGTTTTTAAATTTTTCATTAATCATGGATCATGTAATGTTGCATTGAATACTAGACTTGGCCTTGTCCAAAACTGAGTTTATTTCTGCTTGACCTGATTGACTTTTTAAAAAATTTATTTTATTTTATGTAAACAACTAATACATAGCTAAATTATTTTCTATGTATATCGGCCTAATATTAGAATCTTTCTTAACAGAATAAGTTAATATGCTTATTTGGGTCAGGGTTTTTGTTTCTTGTAAGTGAATTTTACAGGTTATGGTTTTCCTTTTGTAAACATCAGAATCATTATAGAAGAGTGTTTTCCATTAGGTAATGTTTTTGTTCTTTTAAAAAATGCTAATTGTGATCTGAGGTTAAGTAGAGAACTATATAATCTTATAATTGCGAAGACTTGGTCATTCATGCTACAAGTGTTAGCATAATGAAATTATAATATATTTTGTTTCAAGTTGTTTTGGGCTGAACACTTTTTTTTTAAATTATTGAATTCAATTTATTATTTTTTATGGAAATGCAAAAGTGCTCTGATAAAATTCTTGGACAGAGACATTGACTGGAAGTTATACTGAATTCAGACATGGAAGTATATTATTGTGATTCAACAAGTGACTGTTGACGCATCAGCACACCATAAACTATAACAGACACGTCATCGCCATCGGTTTTGGACTTTTACTGAATTTTATTCAGGATTTTAAATTACTACGACTTGTGCCTGATCAAATTCTTGGATTATTTTGAGATTTAATTCGCTATGCCGTAAGCTCTTTTGTTTCATTTTCATTTTGTATTATAGGGAAATAAATTATTTGTTAAATTTTACAAAGTTTTGCTGACGTTCACTCTTTTCTGTAACTTATTTTAAGAACATAGACTCGTAACACACTTGACAGCTTTAAACACACGGCATTTGGTAATTTAGGAAGGCAGTAATAAAGAAGAGTTTATCGCGTTTCATGAATTTCATACAGACATGCAAACATTTTCACAGCGCGACATCAGTGTATCTGTTGTTTCACTGAATTTTTATTACTGTCCACACACTCGTATGATTAAGGTCTTTTATTAAACGTGTAGGTACCATATTATTACATTGTTTTAGGGGTTCATTGTTTCTCTAAATTTGTAGTTATTTAAATTTTAGCTGCCTGATCGTTGCACATTCCCAGTAATCAAAAGCTATCTACAAACCCAACTGTCCTTTTAGCTGTCATTTCTTTTCATCCTTTAAAAAATAGGCGACTATGAAAACTCCTTACTAAATTGAACGTATTATATATCGTTTGATGTGTCTGTTCTTCAGACGTGTCTTGTTGGTCAAATGGCTGTCGTTGCCAGATACGTCATGAGTTAATAATGATATGTATGATCAGGTGACTATCATTGCCAGATACATTATAAATAAAAATAATGGCATGCATTTTGGATATTTAAAATTCATATTGCATTCTTTATGTGATTGGCCTCTACTTACCCATCATGCAGTAGTTTTGAGCTAAAAAAAGAAGTGAGATAACGCAGTTAAGAAAAGAATGAAATTTGTGAGCGCAAAAAGTAAGGGAACGCCTTTACCACTCTTTCCATAATACTACAACTCTGCTGTTAAGTGACCGTGGGCTAGCATATATTGTTTGGCTATTTTTCTCGTATATATGACCTATGTTTGTTGAGTTTAAAATCGTCATCTTCATCTGTGAATAATATGGTGTTTCCCCTTAATCCTTCATAAACAAGTTTCCGATGTGACTTACTGCCCAGTAAAATTTTTCAGTATAATCAGTTTATTTATATATTATTATAAGATTGTATATTTTATGGGTATTACTTAACATCAATACATAAATAAATACATTCATGGTAGGTTTTGATTGTCCAGGATATATAATATTCTGATAGCAAGTTTCCAGCTGTGCAACAATGGTTGGTTTCGAATAATTGTATTAACATGTGTACTTTTTTAATTTAAGTTTAGAAACTTTAACCTGGCCTTAAGACCCGTAAACTTATTGCATGGCCATGAGTTTATCGTTCGTACGCCAACAATTACTATTATAAACTTCTCCAAATCAAATGGATCAGTTTTGACCACATTGATCATCTTGGTATGAAAATCATTCAGAGTTGTGAGATGCCACTCCACCCCCTCCAATCTGGCCGCTGTTGTTGTTGTTGTTGGGCTTAACGCCATTTTTCAGCACATGATAGGCTATTCATGGCGGCCAGTATTAATGGTGGAGGAAGAAACCGGGAAATCACCGGAAAGAACCACCGACCCACGAGAAGCTACTGGCAAGCTTTCTCACATATCCACATTCGCCGAATCATAGACTCGAACCCACGCAGACAGAGGTGAGATGGCAGTGATCCGTAACGGACAGCGCTTTAGACCACTCGGCCACTCGGGGCCCCTCTAGCCGCTGTGAATAAAGATAGCAAAAGACACTATAAACATCTTCTTTTCAAAAAAACGCTCAATATAATCTGATCAAATTTGACAGGATACGATTTAAAGTTTTATAAACGATGCCGTTCTGCATTAAAATATGGTCATTATTACTAAAATAGAAAAAAAACACAGATGCAAATGACAATAAAACCTTAATGATTGCCGTTACTAAAATAAATTTTAAAAAATTAAACGACATATGTTTTAAAAAAAACTTAATATAATTTGATCATAAATGACAGAAAACATTCTGGTATAAATATTTTTCAAACTTTTACAAATAATGCATGCCAGCCATCAAATATAGTCACTAAAACTACAAACAGAAAACCCGTAAAGAATTTGACCAAATTTTACAGAAAGCATCGTGGCATAGATGTCTTTCACCTTTGTACAAATGATGCCGGTCCAGTAGTAAATATATCCGCCTTTGCTAAATTTAAAAAAAACAACCCCAACCCACTACAATATATTTTCCAAAGTGCATTTGAAAGTAAGGGACATAACATGCCATCAGAACTATTGAGAATAATACTTCTTGGTTCTCTCCCTTGAATGAAAAATTAAAGAAAGCTCACTAAGAACAACATACGTCTTGCCTTGGTTTTTGAAAAAAATATATGTAAAACAATTTTTAAATATTGAAATTTACTTAAACTAATTTTCTATTAAAACTTCCAACTGCATAAAGAACGGATGATATAATTTGCTTTGTCAGTTCAAATGCTAAATTCACATATTTTACTGATTAAAATTATGATGCCATAGAAAAAACAAACAATAGCAACGGAGTTTTCAGAAGCAGCGATTTTATATCATAGACACTGCACGAATTTGTATCAGTTGTAACCTTTGTCACCAAAGAATACTGAGAATACGATACATCTTGAGGATTGGGGTGCGGGTTAGCAGGAAAGCTGAATGTCTTTCTCGCCGAATGCGCCCGTTCATTGCAATGACAAAGAAATATGTATATATCAGAAATAGAACAAAGTCATTAGGCCTATTTTGAGGTAATTTTACTCCGAAAAATGCACTAATATACTAGTTTCCCCGACATAACATAACCGTTCGCCCTGATGTTTACATGCTGTACCTGATAATAACTTCCAGACGCTACTGTGCCATTGAATGGCATGCTTGTCGTCTCTATCTAGCCCTTTATTTTCAGCGAAACTTTGATGGAGTATCGTAGCTCGTAACTTTCCATCAACCCGTAAGGGAGTTGTTACATGCAATAAGTGGCAAATACGGGAACGGAAATAGTCTTATATTATGGCTTTATGGCCCAAAACCCTATTTTGAATCAGACGACATTATGATTCTTCCAACCTCCATGCCCCCTTCAAGTTAGTCTAAACAAATACGAAAACAAGCTTTGCTAAGACAACAAAATTTATTTCATAATGTATATTCGTCTAGGACACGTTATTGAATCATCATTGTCGTCAAACCAAATAGGTTTGGATCCACAACATTTTCTATGGCAATTGTTATAAATTTTACTGTATCTAATGTTTTTAATATTTCACCAAAAATTGCTAGAGAATACTCAAGATATTTTTAACGTCTCAGCTTTTGCAATAATATAACTATCCTTGTCATGACATAATAAATACAAATTAATTAATTCTGATATGGGAATCAGGTTCAAGAATTGTTATAGTTTCCATGAGAAATTATTGTCATATTAGCGTATATTTTGGCTCATTATCTAATGTGATTTTTGTGTATTTGCTTTGCGATATTGGATTATAACGATTATCAACAGGTTTAACAAGCTCTTTTGTGATTAAAGCAAGTTTATGAAAATATTTCGAATAATTATTGCAAACAAGAGACAACTTTATCTTGTTTCTGTTTTTGAAGTACTTTATATACTTCTCGTTGTTAAGCACAATCCACATAGGCTTACCCTTGAGGAGAATTCTTTTCATCTTTAACATGGTATCTTCCATCGTAATATCAGTAATATAAGAAGATGATGATCTTGAACCAAAAAAGGGTTCTAGACCAGAACCCTCCCCCTCCCTAAAATATATTCTGAAATTTGTTCACCACCTCAATGACATTTATTGACAAGTTAGTTGACACACGTTTTGATAATGATATTACTTAAGTTTAAGCAAAATTTCATACCATATCGTTACAATACTATTATGATAAGAATTGTCTGATGTTGTTTTTAGACGTTTCCTATCATAACCTTCTTCTCGTGTCTAGTTACGAGAAGGCAGGAAGTTCAGCATTCATATGAATAAGGTGTCACTTATGATGGTGTAGATACGGTTACATCTTTTTGTGGGGAATGCTTGGCTGCGAAGAGGTGGGATCGCTGTAAGAAATAGACATGACGCTTCTAGAGCCTGGAATCGCACTTTATTAACATATATACATTCTAAAGATACAACATGGAAATTTATTTATGTTGAAAATACATACAATACATATTACAATACTTATTAAATAGTTCTTCCACAATCTAGTATTTCATTTGTCCATTCATTTTTCTGTATTTTTGAATACAAGTGATTTAAATATTTAAAGAGCCTAAAATTCAATAACTGTAATAAATGTATTTTATTTTATTTATTGTAAGGTAAAGACCTGAAAAAGATCTGTGAATGTTATACTTATTATTTAAAGAATGTATATTTATTCTCAATTAAATTATAACATGAAGCTAGTAATTATTTCAAACAAATACTAATGAACAGCGAAGCTGTAAAATATTTCATTACATTATGATTGTGGAAGAAGGGAACTCAATAATATTATATTATAAATACAATGAACATCAATTCAGTAAAATATTAAATCAGTAAAATCTTTCATAGTAGAAAAGAGAATTCACTATTACATTATATTAATGAAATAAAAATAATTCAGAAGAATACCACAACTCACTATAAAATCTTTAACTTCCAAAAGCGAGTATAAAGCATAATTTTCTTACCTGTAAGAAATAGACATGATACTCTTTTGAGCATGGAAACGCACTTTAGAATAAAGCAGCTCAAAGCCTTTTTTATATTCTGGAAGCTGCCTGATCACAAGTGCTACATCCAGTCTCAAAAGATGTTTGTCCAAAAATCACGCGTGCATCTTGCGTGCTATCCAAGGACAGCTTTAACTTTATATCAAGTTTTAGTGGGGGGGGTAGAGTGTGAGTGTGTGGACGGTATTTTTCCAAGTAACGACCTTTTGGATCATGTCCATAACCTTCCAGTGGTCATTCACATTGTGAACTTAATTAATTTAATTATTCCCTAGGGTGATTATCAATTACTTTGTTCCCAACATCACAACGCAATTTAATAAGGTTTTATTGATTGAATGGTGAGATAAAACATTATTTGGCTTCTATCCGATTGGTGAACTATTGAACTGGCTTATTAATTAGGCTTTTTCCATTACCAAGTAAAAGCTGAACAATAATAAATGCTTAATCTAAATTCATTTCAATGTACTTATTATATTCAGGATATGAATTATTGATTGGAGCACGCTTCTCCTACACTCCAAATCAATATCAAAGCACTATCTTAAATTTGGATGTTTTTATCTTCTAATAACTAGAGATTTCAATATGTTGTACACAAATTAATATTTTCGTTTCTTTCTTTTAGAATTGATATCTTGATAAATACCTCTTGGTTAAATAAGCCGAGACCTCGAGGCTAGTAAAAAAAAATTGATAAGTATACGAGGAAGAATAAAGAAAAAAATATTAAAAATCAAAAATTACAATGCTTAGGTAGATGAAAAAATTACAATGCATTGGTAAGTTGATAAATTGCAAAAAGGCAATGAGAACAATGTTCATTGCAGTACATATTGTGAAATTCAAAAAAAGAATACAATAAAATGTATAATTATCAATAAACTGTAAGGTACGTTGACAATGCACCAAAATAGATATGATAAAAGATACATAGAAAAATGTACCATAAAATGTGTAATAAGGAGCCAATATAAATTGAAAAAGTGATGACAATTACACAAGGAAGTAAAAATATGAAAAAGACCAAAATACAATGCTCTGACAAAAGTTAAGAAATAGGAAAAAAAATTACCGTGTAGTACCTCGATGAGGAATGAAGAAAACAATATATTAAGAAAACATTAAAATATGCAAAGTGACAGGATAATACGTAATGTGACGTCAGTATGGTAAAGAAAGAGTTTATTCAAGGCAATCTTACGAAAACACAATTGACACATTCAATGAAATTCAAGTACAATAGTGAGAAGTACACGAAAACACTCATGACAATAGTTAATGAATTTTAAAGGTATAATAGTGTAAATTACAACGAAATTCCATGTGACAATATTCAATAATATCAAAATTTCAAGAGGAAAAAATTACAAGGAAATTACATTTGATAATATGCGATAAATGTTAAAATTACAAGGGGAAAATTTATCATGAAGAAAAATTGTCGGCACGACATTGGAAAAAGAGAACTGAGATGCAATCCCAAAAATAATTCTAGTAATATTAGGTCTGTCAAAGAGAAGAAGAAGGAAAAAAAATTCTACATTATCTACCCTATGACTAGTCCCGCCAGACGATTGTCGTCATGACTGGAGAAAAGTCCAGACGGTTTCCGTCATAGACATGTCATAACTAGAAACATATGCATGTAAAGAATGTATTACCCACCAGGAACATCAACCTTTTATTGTTTGGAGGTAGTTTTAGACTCTAATAGTGCCAAGTAGTCCGGCAATGCCGTCCGGTGAGGAAACATTTGGATTCGACCTGGGAAGCGAAGTTGAGGGCGATAAGCAGTGGGCTGGTCGCGCTCTTGGCGGTGCTGAGTGCACTTAGGGCAATTACAACCGGGTCTTGCTCGCTTCGCCAAATATTCCTCGAGATTATGAGCATCTCGGTATATCTTTTTAAACCTATGAAAAGGAATGGTTGGGTCTTCTATCAGTGTAAGCGCTAACCTGGCGTTACAAATATACAATTCGGCTAGAACAGGGTAACCTTTACGGTGTAGTTGATGAAAGAAACCGAGCATTTGAGGAATCAAATCACAAGAGGGTATACGACCTGATAATAGTCGAGCAAGTGTTTCTTCAGTGAAACGAAGGTAATCCGCAATCCGAACGATGTGAAATAAGGAGTTAGGGTTGTCGTACAATGTCGTGCCTTTATCAATTGAAAAGAATAAATGCTTAGCAATAGAAATATCAAAGTCATAATATATTCTATGTGACAAGCCATCAGCTGTAAACATATGTAATGTCTTCTCGCGATATTCTAGTAGTCGCTGCAACACTGTTGAAAAGGCAACCACCTTTTCGAGTACGGGAGACCGTAGAACAATAGATTTGTTCGTACCGAAAAGTAATGTGATTGACCCTTCCATTCTCAACCCGGATCCTTAGCTGATTTTGATTTATAAAAATCTTGTTTCGTAACCAGTAAATGTCTCCCGCCACACGATCCCCCCGGGTATATGTCCAATGTTACAGCGCTAATTGCATGACAATGTTAATTTGGAAATGGACACACCGCACGATCCCCTTTGGGTACGTGTCCGATACTGTAGTGCTAATATTGATAAAGACACAACAATGTAACGTATGGCCTGTTAAGGTTCTTTACAAGGTAGTGGATTCATTAAACGCCATTACCATACCACACTTGGCACTATATGATATTGAGCACACATGTTCTCTATTAGTGGGAATATTACCTCCAAGTAAAAAAAAGAAAAGATAAAAAAAAATTATTCTGAAGGTAACAACCAAGAATGTGTTTAAATGTATGCTAGTATTTAAGATAAACTGGTGTATGGTGGCAAGGAATGATGTTTATGAAGAGTGGAGTCTGAAGAATCATTGCCCGAGCATTGAAAGAAGGTAATATTATGGTGTGTCCAAACGATATGAGCAGAAAACGAGCGACTGAGAATTGAACGAAGCTTGTATGCAGATACAAGGGAAATAGAGAATGAGGTTGGTATAGATAGGTCAGAGTGACTATTGACTTGGATTATTATAAAGTCAGACCAGCGGACATGTAATCGTGGTCGGAGATAACCAGTAACATGCAGGTTATCGATCATTGATGGGCCAGTGGTGTGCCAATATGAAGGGCAGAACTTAAACTGAAAAATATCAACCATGACGCATTGAAGTCCAGTAGTAATTTCAAGGCGGAGTTTGGTACATGCATTAGACTGTGAAAGCCATTTATAAACGTGGGCAAGAGCAATTATGAACGTCAGGAATGAGACTGAAAAGACGAGATGATCCCAAGTAAGAACGTCAGAAACAGTAGTAAACCAATCAGGAAGAGGAGTTGTGGATGCAATAGTGTACTGGAAGCGAACTGTAGCTTGGGCATCGGTTGCATGTGTGAGTAACATTGCGGAAGATAGAATTCGGAAACGCCACATAAGCCAAACAATTGCTAAAGTGTGCAGAATAGACAAGACGAAACTGATCAAAACCATAATATGTAGTAAGTCAAACCAAGAGTCATTAGTGATTGGAAGTTCACCACTTAACATCGTTTCTGCTAAAGACGAAAAGATTCGTTGATCATTCTTAGCGCGTGCAGCTACCTTTTTTGGGTTTAAATCAATTTTCTTATCCGTTGCAAAAATATGGGACATGTGGTGTTCGTATAATTTAAATTCAGGTAAAGAAATGGAGGAGGGACTGTCAAAAGTTGTATTGCCCATAATAGTTCTTAAATGTGTAGAGTTAAAAAATTGCTGTAGAAGTGCAAGATTAACTGGATGAAGTCGGGTAACGTCTGTTGAGTTGTCAGAACAAGTGGTAATGTGTCCGTCATAAGTTAAGGACGGAGTGAATACTGTACAATGACAGGGTATATTCATGGTACAAAAACGACAACCTTTAATAGCATGTCGTTGATTATGACATTCAAGTACAATTTCGTCCATAAGATAGACTAATATTTGATTGTAGGAAATATCAAGAATGTGTGGTACGACGTGATTGGTTATAAAGCGACAATTACAGGTTTGATGTATATTATCCTTATTATCTAAAAATAAACTATTGACGCAATCGGGCTGAGAAAGGGATTTTAACGCTGGACGAATGTTGCAGAGTAAAATATCTTTACCTGTACAGTGATTTAATGTCGATGACGATAGTGTTGTGTAAGATTGATGATCATCTGATACGAGTATTATATCAGGTAAGTCAACGAGTTGTGTAACGTGTGTTGATGTGGTGTTAATTGGAACAGGAAACGACTGAATACGATACGAAGCAAATGGGCGACGTCGGGATGAAATTGGAACTTGTAGCGCAATATAGAGGTTGTAGTCCTTACGTGTTGCTATATAAGATCCAAACTGATAATAATAACTAGGATCATTCGAAGTTATGGAATAACTAGGATAATCAGTGGAGATAATCGTTTGAATATGATTAAGTGAGTCCATGAGAACGCGAGGTGGGGTTAATATAGCTGGTAATTTGCCTGCTGCTAATTCCGCGGTTGCTATTTGTAATTTCTCTAGTTCTTGTGTAATTTGCTGAGATTCCAGCAATTGAACGGCAAGAACTTCAGTTGCTTTCTGCGATTGATGACGTATATTGTTTTCAGTATTAACCATTGTTTTTTCTAAAAGCATAAGGGTTTTGGAGTTTTGATCGACAGCTGTTAACATGTTATCAAAACGTTAATTGACGTGTGAAATATAGGAGGAAAAATCACCTCCATGTCGAGCGAGAGCACCTAACATTTTATTATTCTGTTTTGTCAACATATTTATGTGATTCGCTAATGTGGCAACGTCTCCACTTGTAGCTAGGCCGAATAGGCTTTTACCTATTTCACCAATAAAAGGCAACATCGCCCTTTTTGACATATTAGATGGTTGAAAAACACCTTCTGGAATAAACTCATTAATTAAGGAGAGTGTCGTGCGAAACTGCGTGTTTATTAAGCGACTTATGGCATTAACTTGCAAGAGTAGTGGATTTATAAATCCACACTGGTTAGTGTCAAGACAATATGGTATCTGGTCGACGGAAATGTTGACTGAAAGCGGTATTTGAAAGGTGTGGATCCACTTATCGGCTGTACAATATACTGGTGAGAGAGACTGGAAGATAACTCCATAGTTCAATCTTTACTCATCCACTGCAGACCCTGGATTCAGAGTTAGGAGAAGCAGTCCTATGACCGAAATCCACATTCCACTCATACCTTAAAGAAAAAGAAAAGGGGTGAGAGTTCGGGTTCCCATGAGAAGAAAAGAAGTAGAAGGCATGAGGAAATGATAGAATGGTATAAAGGACAAGAAGTATCTCTCTCATGTATGAAGGATAGTCTTCCCAAAATTCGTGTTGAATTCAACGACGAAATATTCGACCTAATCGTTTACGGCGTGTGTTCGATTGTGTGTGTGCTCTGTGAAATGCTTCCTTTAATGCCGAAGAAACATTTTCCGTTGGTTGCCATGATGGCTTGGATCCATCGGACCATTGTACCAAGTAATGTTTTTTTCCAGAAATCCATTTGGATTTCAAGTGTTTGTCATCTGAGTACCATTCGGTACCATTGTCAGTTGGTGTGCGCTCATTGCTCGTTTCATCACGTGATGGTTGGGGGGTTTGAGTGACAGCAGGTGGAGGAGGTCGATAATCCCTAGGATCTTTATAATGTTTGAGTCTGTTTGCGTGTACAAGTGATTTCATTTCTTTATTGTCAGAACAGCGGCGTAATCTGTAGGTGTTATTTGGACCTAATGCAGTGATGTAATATGGACCTTCCCATCGAGGGTAAAGTTTTTTTTGACAACCCTACGGGTATGTGGGCGATTTGTATATGGACATAATCTCCAACGCGAAAGGATGGTTCTTTTGTTTTCTGATCGAACCTATGTTTGGTTGCGAGTTGCGCTTCGCGTGTATTCGCTTTAGCTAATTCCTGAACTACTTTCAATCTCTGGACTAACTGATCTACATATTGTTTTGTTTGTTGCTGTGTAGTCTCTCGAGGTGTAAGAGATACATCTAAAGGTAATGTCATTTCTTTCCCAAAAACTATATAATAAGGTGAATAACCAGTTGAGTTAGTTGCTGGGCTCATTCGGAATGCCATCATTACACTGGACAAAAGTGAGGGCCAATCATCTTGATGCTGGTTGCAGTAGGCACGAAGCGATTGACCAATTGTACTGTTTAAACGTTCGCAGGCTGCATTAGTTTGAGGGTGGTATGAACTAGTATGGTGACGTGTTACTTGAAATAGTTCACAGAGCGCAAGAACAATCTGGGACATAAAGTTTCGTCCTCGGTCACTGACAAGTGTTCTAGGTGCACCATAACGTGTGAATATTTCGTTGTACAAAACATTGGCAATTTCCATTGCCGTTTGAGAACGTAAGGGAAAGGCTTCAGACCAATGTAACAAACTATCTGTCACCAATAAGATATACTGATAGCCTTCCTTACTTTTTGGCATGCACAAAATGTCCATGTGCCATCGAGAAAATACATCTTCTGGAGGCAATGGGTGTAATGGAGCCTTACGAGCATTTGTATCTCGTTTAATGAGTTGACACTGAGAACATGACGTTATGTAGTCATACACATTTTGATACATTTTAGGCCAAAAGTACTTTTGTTTGATAGCTTGATATGTTCTTTGGACACCTAAATGACAACCTCCTGCTTTTGAATCGTGATAAGACAGAAGAACATCCTGTCTCAAATTTGTTGGTAATGCAACTTGTTTTATGAACTGATCTGATGAAGTTCTGTGTTTCGCACGTGGCTGAAAGAAATGATGTAAAACACCATTAAAAAGTTCATACTGACTTGCTTCATACGGAATTGCTTTTGCGCGACGAGGATTATCTGGCAATATTCCTTGCTCTAATAACTGTAATAAATGTATTTTATTTTATTTATTGTAAGGTAAAGACCTGAAAAAGATCTGTGAATGTTATACTTATTATTTAAAGAATGTATATTTATTCTCAATTAAATTATAACATGAAGCTAGTAATTATTTCAAACAAATACTAATGAACAGCGAAGCTGTAAAATATTTCATTACATTATGATTGTGGAAGAAGGGAACTCAATAATATTATATTATAAATACAATGAACATCAATTCAGTAAAATATTAAATCAGTAAAATCTTTCATAGTAGAAAAGAGAATTCACTATTACATTATATTAATGAAATAAAATAATTCAGAAGAATACCACAACTCACTATAAAATCTTTAACTTCCAAAAGCGAGTATAAAGCATAATTTTCTTACCTGTAAGAAATAGACATGATACTCTTTTGAGCATGGAAATGCACTTTAGAATAAAGCAGCTCAAAGCCTTTTTTATATTCTGGAAGCTGCCTGATCACAAGTGCTACATCCAGTCTCAAAAGATGTTTGTCCAAAAATCACGCGTGCATCTTGCGTGCTATCCAAGGACAGCTTTAACTTTATATCAAGTTTTAGTGGGGGGGTAGAGTGTGAGTGTGTGGACGGTATTTTTCCAAGTAACGACCTTTTGGATCATGTCCATAACCTTCCAGTGGTCATTCACATTGTGAACTTAATTAATTTAATTATTCCCTAGGGTGATTATCAATTACTTTGTTCCCAACATCACAACGCAATTTAATAAGGTTTTATTGATTGAATGGTGAGATAAAACATTATTTGGCTTCTATCCGATTGGTGAACTATTGAACTGGCTTATTAATTAGGCTTTTTCCATTACCAAGTGAAAGCTGAACAATAATAAATGCCTAATCTAAATTCATTTCAATGTCCTTATTATATCCAGGATATGAATTATTGATTGGAGCACGCTTCTCCTACACTCCAAATCAATATCAAAGCACTATCTTAAATTTGGATGCTTTTATCTTCCAATAACTAGAGATTTCAATATGTTGTACACAAATTAATATTTTCGTTTCTTTCTTTTAGAATTGATATCTTGATAATACTATTCTAATAATCATTTTCGTACCTGCTGACTCTCATTGGTAGGATATCTGTTAACATACTGTCAATAATACGAAACACTCGTATTAAATCGTCCATATCATCTTACACATCGCAAATAAGATCGTGTCTAATCAAGTATTTTTTTAAAGTGATACCTGCTGTTTTACAAGATATTTTTTTCAAGTGTTTTTACACGCTGTTCAAAAAAAGACACAGACACCAGATATTATTAACAAAAACATATTTAATAATGATCCACTCGAGATTATCCCAGAACTGGTCATTAGCAATGACAAATATGATATTACTCGAAGTACTCTGCGGTAGTACTTTTAGCACTGTTTTACACACTAGAGGTGTTTATGATAATATCTGTAATATTATATTATAGCGTCAAGATCTTGTTTTGGAATTTCTTCTGAAATATAATTGAAATCAACGATACCTTTTTTATTATATAAAATATTTTAACAGATTTTATAAAATAGTAAAAGTTTTGGTACCAACGAGGGAATCAAGAAAATCATGAAACTTATTATTGTTAGAATCACCCATAAAATTTACTTTTCATAAAAATCTGACTAAGTATCTGTTAATACATCATTTTTCTTTAACCAAATAAATCAATCAAATATGTCATATACATAACGCTCATATAAATTTTGTTTCGTTCACCAAATTACTCTAATTGCTTTGTTTCATCAACATACCCTAATAATAAACTTATTTGATTTAACGTGAAATTTGTGAGAACAAGGTGTCTCATAATTACATATGCGACTACAAATTTTGCCAGCATTAACTTTTTCAGCTTATTTAGTTCAATTATGAAAAGACTAATAATACTCTGATGCACTTACCTCAAACCCAACTCGATTGTCAGTTTTCTTAAACAATATTGGAATATAACCAACGTTATTTTTGGTTCTATTTACACAACCTGATACACTATCAACATACGTTTTATTTGTTAGATCATTACGGTTAACATAAACATATATCGTCATTATTTTGTTATTTCTCTTCAGTTTCATTAGATGGCAGTGAGGTTGTCGGTAAACATAGATTACATGTCATTGTATAACCGGCTATGTTAAGCTTATTATCGTCAACAGATTATCGTTGCGCATAACTTGAAGCTTGCGTGTTAGCAACACTTGCTGGCGGACATACAATATCTAATTTTATAATGTTTTTACTCTATTTGTTAACATTACCTGTAACTATCCCACCAGTTTTCTCAAATTTTTTATTATCCACATACTTCAACTTCAAATAACTTATCGCTTGAGTTTGATTTCAGTTTAGCGACGGATATAAAGTCTCTAAACCTACAACCTTTTTTTCTGACATTTACCTTACCACTTAAAGTTCCTTCTGTCAGTGATAGTTTATTATTGTTGACGAATTTAAGTTGTGCATAACTACCAACTTGTGTATTAATAACATTTATTGGTGGATATTGTTTTTTTAAAAAAATATAGTACTCATTGATTTGACATAGACAGGTTTTCTGTCATCGTATCGCCAGTTGTTTTTCTTCAGATATCCAGATAAATCAATAGAACCGTTTGCTAATGTACCTACAGTCGATGACTCTCGTATTAATTTGTATAATGGCTCATTATTTATTTATTCTCTGACAATTTTTATATAAGATAAAACTGTATAATAACGATGTCAAAATAGTCTATATTAAACTTTGATACAGAGCTGTTGGAAAAACATAAGTGTAACAATGAACTTCCAGATTGTCATTATCTTATTATTGGAAGAACTGGATCGGGGAAAACAAACTTGCTTATGAATATTCTACTGGGCAATAATTGTAACTACATACATACATACATAATTAATCCACAACGAGATAAGTATGAGCTACTTAGGGTATATAGAAACAAAGTTCGCGATGACCTTGAAGCTGGTGAGGTTTTTTTTTTATTAATAGACAACTAGAAAATCTTGTTCCAGTTAATAAACTTGATTAGTCTGAACATAATTGATTTGTTTTTGATGATATTCCGCTACACAATGACAAAAATGAATAAAATAAGATAATTGTTTTCATCTTCACGTGATAAGAAATGTAATTATATTACCTCACTCATTGTTTGTATAATGTTGACAGATTTATTTGGCGAAATACTGGATGTTTTATATTATTTCCCGAATTGGACAATGTTGACGTTAGAAATATTGCAAATGAACACTGTGGCGACGTAACAAAAGATATTTTTTTAAATCTATATCAGGCAACAAAAGATAAATATACCTTTGTCTTATTTGATAAACAAATACATAATCTAGATAAAATGTTTCGCTGTTGTATTGACATATAACTGCAGTAAGTTTTTGTTTGTATATAAAAATAGTATATAATTATGAATAAACGAGCAAAGTACAGAAAACGTAGATTTGAAACAATTGCAGTCTCAGGCAGAATTTAAAATAAAAGCATGATAAGCACGACGTGGACAGATAGTTGCCGCAGAAGTAGCAGGAACAGATCTTGAACCACTCATTGATATTCTATTTGGATAACAAAACAATTTTCATAATAGATTTGTAGACATCAACAAGCATGGCATCGCTGATAGGATTTACTCTCAAGCAACATAAATTTGTAGCAGAACAAACTATAAGGTACGATGGTAATTTGCTAGTAAATATAACTACTGTGAACACATTACTAATAATTTGCTCTATTGCATCTGAATCTTAGTCAGCCAGAGGTAGTCAAGAACAAACGATATATAGGTTTTCACCAGAAGTTCCACCAGGTTCTCTCATGAAAATTAATCAACGTCAGGTTATTTATTATTGGATCTTAACAATAAAATTGTTACCTATGATTTACACTTATGCATGATCACTTTGCGACTGGCAATAACATTATGCAACCACAGATATAATGCAACAGACAAAAAGTTTAATCGATATTTTCTACAAAACGGTTTGGTTGTTTGGCAATTGATCACGCATAAAAACAGCTCTGAAGATTTTGGTATATAGTTTATAGCAGCATCAAGGAAATATAAATTGGATATGGGAAGTATCAACGATGTGTCCCGGGCAGTCTTATGCCTTGACCATACCATGAATGAGCGGTACCTGGCAGATATAGACCCAGTCACTGAACGGATTGACCTTTTTCTTGAAGTCTTTAGTACTTGACCTGTTGCTTTCTTTATTTAGTACTTGACCTGTTGCTTTCTTTATTGCCATCCCAGCGGCAGTTCCAACAGCACCAAGCGAAGCTCCTTTTGCAACTTCTGGGCCTTCAGCGGCTATCAACTATAGCTGCAAGATGTTAAAATATACCGTCTGTCTTGACAATATATTTAATGTCATCTTTAGAAAGATTAAGTAGTCCACCGGTCGCTGATCGCATTATTAAAATCCTGAATTGACGTTCTGTCAGTGATATTTTGTTTGAATCACCTGCGATTTGTGCACATTTCAGTAATATTTTTATTCCAGAATTCTTCTTTGATGCTGATTGTAGCATTTCAATCTGACCAGGAGTCAGACTAGCACTAACATGATGATATGACGTCATAATATCATGAGCGATTTAATTACATGTTTTCCACTGCGGAATCAATACCTCATTCGTCCACCAACACCTTCAAGCAGTATTGTTTTGATCGAGAGTAAGACAGCTATTGTTCTTTAACTAGCATTGCTCCCCTTGCCGCATTAGCTCAAAAGTGTATATCAACGACAGATTGTACAAATACATCCATGTGATCGAGCAAAAGATAATAAAATCGTAAACAACGCTGTATAATCTAGTTGTGATATTTGTACGCCAGAATGAACACTTTAATCTCGTCCCATAAATGTTATAAAATAATCATATGTACATGCTACGTGATTATTTTCATAATTCAATAATACTTCTTTGGTTGGTTCTTGATATCCATTTATCCTCAGTGAAACTTCAGTAACACCAAGTTTGTCAAATATCATTGTACTGCATGTTTGTGAGTTTACTCGTTCAGTATTTTGGAAAGCAAAGAATTGTCGCGGTGTAGGAACACCTTGCTGTGATGCTTTGTGAATAAATCATTATTGTACATTCAATATTATCTGTGGTCATCGTCAACCATGATAATGTTGATTTATACCCGAGCCGTTCTTCTTCAGCGAGTGATGGCATCATTGTTGGCATGCACAAAAAAAAATTTCGTTAGTATTACTTTACTTGCAACAAAGATGGGACGCCAGATTGCCTCAACATCGGTAGCCTTTCTTGCAAGTACAACTGGATGCTTGGCTCCAAACTTAACCTTTCTGACATTTCTGAAAAATCCAAGATACGTGAAAGTGGAATTGCACATGAAAATCTTCTACGTTCATCTCTCAGCACTGATCGACGCACCGCGAATCCTAAGTTGAATTCGGGATTAACGCTAATAAGTAGTTTTCCACATCAACGTCTTCAGCGCCGATATTGTGTCGTGGTCGTCTTATAACATAGAGTTTGTTATCAGGGCGGTCAGAAGTATCCTTTACAAATATCATTGACGGAACACCTGATCTTGAATAATCGTCGGAATATCTTGCCAATCCCAATATCGTTGTGGCATTGTCAACATCTTTCTAAATTGATTCAATATTTCTTCCGTCGATGATATATGTAGCACTGTCAAACAACTCCATGATGCCCTTATTAACAAAACCAATTCTAATATCAGCTCCATATTCAGTTTCATCTTTTTTGCAGAATATCAACCTCTACTTCCATAAACGCTTCAGCGGGTAAGAAATATCTTCTTGTATCTTGAATCTGCAGCTGAATTCGCCCACGCCGATTTGGCTATCGTGCATCATACGAATAATACCGATACTCACGTACCGATTCATCTTTGAGAACTTGTGCGTCCGTGTCGAATGCTGTACAAGAAACACGTTTAAACGTCTTTGTTATACTTGTTATCGTCTAACGCGAAGACCACTTCCTGCTATCGGACTAGCAGTTATATCTCTTTTTCTTTTTCTGACAGGGGTATACAAGCCAGTTTTTGATTTGCTGCTTGATTTATTATTTTACTATCGTTTGGTGGCATAACTTCGGTACTTGCCAGTTTTACTGATGGACGTTTTCGTCGTATGAATCGTGCTAGTCTATCCTTGATTGTTGAGAGTGCTTAAAAATTTAACATCACCAAAAGCACCAATACCTTTCTCACGAACAACGTCAATAGCTTTCATTCCCAGTTGCTTTGCAATCTCTATTTCTTTTTTTGGGTGGGGGCTATTCTTCTAAATAGACCCTGAACAACATCACCGAGTCCATCTCCGTAGATCACTTTGTATATTGGTAATCGCGAATTTATCGCCCTGCCCATTACAGGCCCACGTTGAGTATTATATATGATCATCTTATTTTCTTGTTGCTGATTTAATTGCATACACTGAATCACTGCTATCATCATCAACGATTTCATCAAGGAGGGACAGATAAAAATTACTGTCCATGATACCGCCCATAAATAATCTCTGAGAAATATCAACTGCTTCATTAATGATTTCTGTGCGATTATTTTACTATCTGAATTGCTAATCGTTCAACATCAGCGAGGATGTTGCTTAGTCATGGAGTAATAAGACCACTTCCCCTGGTGCGTGTTCCTGAGTGGGAATACCACTTCCAGTGACACCGGCGTCAGAACTTGCATCCTACCATTCTTCTTCTTCCTTACATTTTGTTTCCTCTGCTTTTTTTCTTACCTGCTCTTAAGGTTGATTTACTTTCTGCTTTTGCTTTTCATTTCATATTCTTTTCGTTTCCTTTCTTGCTCTACTAATTCAATATATTCTTTCAATATTTGGTTGAAATTATAAAAATTATTAGCACCTTCCTCGCAACTGATCTGCAGAGTATCAGAAATAATGAGATATTTATCTTTGACATAGTTGCCATATTTCATAGCATTAATATATTTGGGTTTTTACATACTTATCTCCAAACGCGACAATATTAATTATTCGATATGGATAGCGGCAATACCTTCAAGCGTAAATTTTTCTATCATCTACGTCTTGGTTTCTGGTGGTTCTGGTTGTGGTTGAGAAGGTTGTCGGATTGGTGATCGAGGTAGTTGAATACGGCCAGTAATTTCAACAGGTAATGTCTGTCTCAAGAGCCAGTTGTGTTGTAACAATTTTTTGTTGTTGTTGATTTGACAATAGGTTTAAGTAACTGTTCTGTACCTTATGTAAATTCCACCTGAGACTCCTGACGCGCTTGTAGTTATTGCTTGACAGAATCACGGACAAGTAGATATTTCTTAATTAACTCTAGTCGATGTTATGCTAGTTTCGAGATTCCATGGTTAGTGTTATTATTGATATAATAATGATCTAATTACGCAAATACCCAAAGTGATCAGGTATAAATGCAATCTTCTGGTTGTATTTAGGGAATTGATACCCACATACTCGTTAAAGCAGCAGAAGTTGTCTCTCCTACTCACACACACACACGCACACACACACACACACACACACACACACACACACACACAACACCACACTTGACCTGATTCACACTATGTACGCATTTGGCGTGGGAAAATATTTAGGCCATGTAATATAGGTAAAGGACCGCTCGCGATACGCAAACGGGTAGGTAAACGGGAACACCAAAAATTAAAATAACCCAGTTAGAAAGATCTCAGTTAGTTAGAGAACTCGGTGATCTTGCATTATCATTCTCGTTGGAAGCTTTTTTTTTCAAAAATAACTTGCTCCAAACTTTGTAGGATCCACCCCCACCATCCCACCCCCCACATACCCAGGTAGTTAATTTGTAAACTTATTTGAAAGCAATATGACCAGCAACAAATGGTGAAGACGCAAGCGTCAGTCCAATTTTTTTTATCTCCCCCCTTCAACCAAGCATATTGCGCTGTACATTAACATATAGCTAGAATCTGCTTGCGTTCATACATATACTATGTTAAGAATGAATGACTAAAGACTATTTTATACGTCGCCCATTATCCACTTTTGCTGACCCGCGAAAGTTGTGCCTAACCAAAGTAATTTATTTACTTTGTGCATTCCTTTCTTAAACAAAGAATTAAATGGACTGGTTTAGATATAGGGTTGTAAGATATAGACTGGAATCACCACCATAATTTATGTTCACAATTACTTTTATTTTATAAAAATAAACGAATTTGTGTATTTCTAAATTTACGTTTTTTTTTGTTTGTGTGTGAACAGTATATATCACTAATAAGTCTGATTAATGCGTGATATTGTAATACCATATTTCAATAGTTTCATATCCAAGCTTAGTAAGCAATTTGACTGGGGTAGATCAACAGCGTAGTTTCACATACAAACATAATTTGATGCTTAAACGTTTATGTTTATATGTAGTATTAAATACAAATATTTCCAAATAGAGACTAAAAGAAACATGCAAAAAATTTAAACAGACGATTGGAGTATACATTAAAAACAGAATAGAATAAACGATAGCCAGAACTAAAGACAATTATGTACTCAACCAAACAAAACAAACGTATTAGCCCTGTATGAGAGCAAACATGTCCCAATTTATAATCTAATTGGCTTAACTATACGATGGACTGCTTAATGCAGAAGATCCAGTTGTCTCTCTCTCTCTCTCTCTCTCTCTCTCTCTCTCTCTCTCTCTCTCTCTCTCTCTCTCTCTCTCTCTCTCTCTCTCTCTCTCTCTCTCAGACCTCTTTTGAACGTTCTCAGAATAATCAGTAAGACTTGGGCAGTTATGCATAACATGGGTAGTGTAAAGGGGAGGTATGAACATAGAGTCATGAGGGCATCTCTTTTGTTGGACTTTTCTGGCTGACCTGGACAAATTCATTCATACACAAGGTGGATTATTTGGACCTTGTGTATATTAGCTTATTTACCATTATTACAGGAGGCTTCCAAAACATATACTTTTTCAACTCACTTTTGTTCTGCAATTGTATTTCATTGCTTTGTTATAAAACGTCTAAAGCGATTGTATCGACTTGTTGCTATCAGAGTACACCAACAATAAAGCGATACTCACTTAATATGCATGGGTGCTCTCGAGACCCAGCCGACGAAATCTTGCTTTTGAAATCCAACAGTTACACTACCGATCTTTAGAAATCAGATACAAACAATATAATTGCAAATGTGTATGAAGATCGGTTTTCTTTTCCTGCCTGTGTATTATGTATAAAAGAGCGATGCATTACTTTCTCAGCGATCGAGGTCAGATCTGTTACAAAATGTCTGTCTGTCTCTTTAACTGACCACTCCGGTAGTATTAGTGGTTAGAGCATCCGCTTCGGATGCAGATGGTCGTGGGTTCGAACCCCGATAGAGTCATACCAAATTCTTATAAAAATTATACTTGCAGCCGCCTCGCTTGGTGCTCAGCATTTAATAGATTATTGTTAGGACTGGTCAGTCTGGTATCATTACAATGTGACTGGGTGAGACATCATGCTCATGTCTGCGCATGATGCCATAGTGTTAGACCTCACTATAAGCTGCCCGACTGCAGACATGGCATGGTAGCGAAATTGACTTAAGTCGTTTGAAATCTACGTTAGAAATCCAAATCACACTCGCAGTGCCTCTTTAACTCATTATCTCAAATCAGTTGATATAGGTTCATCAACATGTAATGTTTGTTGTGCTACATAAACTAGCATTGCCCTTTTGATGTCGATGTTAATACACCCCACCCAAAAAGTTTTTCTTTAAATGTCGATGTTAATAAACCCCACCCAAAAGTTTTTAATGCAGATGTTAATATACACCCCACCCAAAAGTTTTTATAAATTCTTAAGTCTTGTTCATTTTCCAGAGAAACAGTATCACAGTGCTGCGCTAATATCTATCTATCTATCTATCTATCTATCTATCTATCTATCTATCTATCTATCTATCTATCTATCTATCTATCTATCTATCTATCTATCTATCTATCTATCTATCTATCTATCTATCTATCTATCGAGAGAGAGAGAGAGAGAGAGAGAGAGAGAGAGAGAGAGAGAGAGAGAGAGAGAGAGAGAGAGAGAGAGAGAGAGAGAGAGAGAGAGAGAGAGAGAGAGCAGGGGTGTAGGTGGTTTATATGGCAAATTTTGTCAGTATTTTTCAAGCATTCTCTTGTAGAATCCAGGGATAGCACGTTTCTACTGAGTGGCATTGAACGGATCAGTCAATGACTTTGTGTTTAATGTCTATACTATTTAAATTTAACTAGTGCTCCAGAACTCACTAGTTCTGGAGCACTAGTTAAATTTCTTGTTCTTTACTGTGCTATCTGACAGATTTTCTGCTTAGAGGTCCGGCATACCCGGGTCCCCTGTTACAAACATAGACTAATCCATATGAATACCCAGGTCTCCCGTTAATACAAATTTAGACTACTCCGTAAGAATAACGTACGGAAATCCTGAAAGGCCACACTTTGCGTATTGTTTGTAATGGGAAATCTTGATTTACTAATTGGATGTTTTCATCTACTTATATGATGTCTTGCTTTTCTAATACAGATTATATATTTTGGATTCGTAAATCAAGATCTAGGATTTATAAATCAAGATATTATATCAGTATCTCGATCTTTCAGATTAATAAATCAAAGATCAAATTTGTAAGTTTAAATTTCAAATTATTCTACCTAGATCTCGCATTCAATTTTTTAAAGCAAAAAAGACGCCCACGATGCCTATCCTTTATGAGCTTCGGTACTAGTGTAAATGTAAATATATACACTGGTTCTAACCCGACGAGTCTACAAATAAAAAAGTACTCGTGGTGTTTCATTTATTGTTATAATCAATATATCTCTGTGCTATTTTACTGGCTGAAGGGTCTGTTTATTCTCAAGGGTATCTCTGGTATCAAAGCTTCAATATATGAGGTTACAATCAAGCAATAAGCTAACGAGCGGATATTACGTGTTTGATTTAATTCGGCACAGAGGAGTAAATCCATACGCCTAAAGAATGAATCAATGGACCAGAGAAACTTGTTTATTTTTGTCGGACTGTTTGCCATTCTAATAATTATTGCATACGGTTAAGTCTCTCTCTCTCTCTCTCTCTCTCTCTCTCTCTCTCTCTCTCTCTCTCTCTCTCTCTCTCTCTCTCTCTCTCTCTCTTCAGGCATAACCGTGGTTATAACTCGACTCTCCCCTGTTTCTCAAGCTTAGACTTGCCCATGCTATTCAGCAATGCCAAACAGTATGGTAATGATTAGTTTTAAGCAGTTACTTGAATATGTATTTCAATTAGTCAAGCCACTATTCATGGTTGAAGGTATCTGACGTCTTCCTTGAACCACACAGTTCAGTAATATTCGA
This sequence comes from Potamilus streckersoni, assembly GCA_016746295.1. Lineage (NCBI taxonomy): Eukaryota > Metazoa > Mollusca > Bivalvia > Unionida > Unionidae > Potamilus > Potamilus streckersoni. The sequence goes on from JAEAOA010001999.1 coordinate 35,154, forward strand.
TATTCAGTTCTATGATATTAGATCTTCGTTGATTCATACAGTTCTGCGATATTCAACCACCTCAACGTTATGTCTAATTTGTTGTGTTTTAAATTTATACAAGTAGACAGTGGAATAGGTAGTAAGTTTGATACGCGTTGAACTAATTCAGCCTAAACTGTCAGAGCAGGTATTCGGCATAGAGTCCTAAACCGTCAATGCAAGCATGAGAACAATGAAGCAAAGGACCCGAGCTTTCTTGTTTTTTGTAGGCGTAATTTTGGTCCTTTTAACAATTGTTGTATATGGTAAGATGAGATATCTGCCACTTTCTTTCTTTCTTTCTTTCTTTCTTTCTTTCTTTCTTTCTTTCTTTCTTTCTTTCTTTCTTTCTTTCTTTCTTTAAATTATTGAAATAATAAAACATAAATATAATATACTTTAATTCTAACCCTTTGGAAAGTTACCAAGTATTTTTAAAATTCTCGTTTATTAAGCCACGTTTAGTGAGTATAAATCTACAACAAATTTACGGTCAGCAACATATGAATCCGCACACTTATTGAAGCGTTATGTATACATGTATATTGCTGTAAGGAATGACCCTTAAAATAGGCAATTTTAGAAGGTTCAAGAAGTTTCAACGTAAACAGCTTTTATGTATAAAACCATCCAATACCTTTGCGTTGAAACAAGTTTTACACATTCGTCTTTATTTTGGATAAAACTGTAATAAGCTGGTTTTAAAATCAGTATTAAATTCTCTAAATATAATCCATAGGTAGTTTCCAATTTTACATAACTTTGATCGTTAGAAGTTTAAAGACACATCGTCTGCAGAGTGAGCAGTTGTGATTGAGTTGGTGAAACGTAGAACTAATAATTGAAAGTTTGCATTTAATAGAGGTAGCAGCATACAAAACTTTCGGATTGAGCCAGTAGTGTCTACAGTTCATGTTCTTGGTATAAAGGTCGTACGTATTATGACGTAAATAAAATATCAGATATATTTTATTATATTCCAATGAAGCATTCCCTTACCCGAGTTTTAACATTGACACTTGTATGTGAGTGTTGTTTTGTTTTGTTTTTTTTAAACAACTACTGCATAATTTGCAGTAACATGGCATTGGCCTACTTACAGAATAAATACTCAGTTTTGCAAAACAGTATATGGTGTCGCTACTTAAATAGAATTCAGACGTTAAACCATATGTATGTATGTATGTATGTATGTATGTATGTATGTATGTATGTATGTATGTATGTATGTATGTATGTATGTATGTATGTATGTATGTATGTATGTATGTATGTATGTATGTATGTATGTATGTATGTATGTATGTATGTATGTATGTATGTATGTATGTATGTATGTATGTATGTATGTATGTGTGAGTACATAAGCACACGCACGCACGTACACACATTACTCGAGTTCACTAAATTTTCTGACAATTTATATTGAATTTACGCATTTTTTAATGAACACTTATTTATTGCAAATTGTGAAGATATCATTATCTAATATTCTTTTATATCTGCATGATTGTGTTTTCCATTGTGCAACATTGACGTAGAATATCTCTATACATCTTATTACGTCAAACTGGTGTTTCTTTTGGCGCATCATAAAACTGACTTGGTTGCATTACGTCATTATGTTCATCACGTCAGGATTGCCTACAATTATTATATTAAATTAACTTAGAAGATATATCAACTGATTTTTGAACTAATTATATATTTATCCAGAATTGTTTTACTTAAATCAAACAATATACAATTTCACTAACATCACAAATATTTGTAACGTATATTTTATCCTTTTATGCTTTTTCTGTACAGATTCGGCGTAGTTTTTGTTTTCAAAAGTTCGCTTTTAATAAACGGAATGTAAAAAATATGATTCTTCATTAGGTATCAGAGTTGGATAGTAAAATTCCACTATCGGGTCAGACTTACGTCAGACACTAGAAAAAATAATCGTGTCTGACACAAAATTCTGATTCGAGGATCAAATTTTCCTACCCTACACGAATGCATATAACAGATTCTGTTAATATTTTTTGTAGATTATATGGAATGGAACAATTCAAGAATTGGTAAGTACCAACTATTTACCGTAGATCTTGAAGGATGTAGAGAATTTCAGCTATTCACTTTAAATGAAATAGCCAATGGTCTATGACAAATTACAAAAAAAATTTTTGTGCGTAAAATACATTGATGATTAACATATTAAACTGGCTTAGATATGTTATTAACGTCATTAATATAATGTTGTAAATTAGCGATATAACAATTTCTCGGCTGCGAAACAAAAATTTTCCTTGGTCTCAAAACAGTAAAATTCAATGGGAAAAGTAGGAAAACAAAGTTCTTGTCAGACATAGTAATGTCGTTGGCGATGGAATTTATATTTCCATCGAAAACCTAATTATTGCGAAGAATTTACCTCAAGGTAAAATAATAAAATTCGCTCTCAAAACAGTTCTTTCACAGCAAAAGTACAATTTTGTTGGCAGTATAACTTTGTTTGCGGAGAAACTATTTTTTTCGTAACCAAAAATAAATTTAAGTTGTGAAGAAAATTATTTTGTTTTTGCATTGGATAATAGGGCAATGTACACTTTGATTAGAAAACTTGATTACGCTGTTTGACTGAATGTTTGTATAAACTTGGTCTTCTATGGTTTGATAAGAACCAGGTCACAGTGACATTGCTGCACCGATCAGCATCAACTTTAGTAGAGGAATTATGCTGGATATTAGGTTTGCTTTATTTTTGAAACATTTGAAAAAATATATTATACTTTCCAGTCTATGTTGATTTCATGTTTTCCAAGACAACTTATTCAATGTTGACGTCATACTCAGTGGCTCAATACTGAGGTTATACTTCGTGGGGCATCGTCTTAAATTGGTTGCAGTAAAATTGGCTGCTCGAATTTTCACAATTTAATTTTGATCCAGTTAACAACGAAAAGAGGGGCGGGGTGGGTCGTTCCAAATTGTAGAAGCTTATTATAAAGTATGTCTAAGCGAAACTATTGCAAACCAATTATTTCTCATTTCTAGGACACGATGATAAATTACGTCTTACTAGGCCAAAGTTCGATTTGTTTAGATGCATAATTCTTTAAGATAAAGTTTCCAAACTAGTTTACTTGTAATTGTGACCGATAATGGATTTCTTTCTTATAACATACATTATTTTGTATTTATTGGTTGGAAACGCATACATATTTTTGTACCCACTGTTGTTGTTTATTGATTTTGTATCCTGCTGGCTTTGGATTGATTTGTAGCAAATCCATGAATCACTTCCTATAATGACGTCATTGATGTCCAAGTAGAAAAGCATTCGTCAAGTCCTGTCACCTGAGATAATATAGACGCTAACCATTTGCCGCCAAACAACGTTCTTGAAAACTTAAAAAGGAACGATCCGTCCTTTTGCATGCCATGTACATGTTCCGTAACTTTAAGTCAGTTTTCAGTTTTTTCTTTGTTAGCTGTTTTTTGTGATTTTTGTGTCGTGTCTTTTAATTTCATCAACATGATTTTTTTATATTGTCTTTGATCTACTGTTATAACAAAATTCTCAGTCTTGACCTGTGTACCAGATCATTACCAGGTCATGATACTGTACAATATTCAAACATTACTAGTAAATATTATCAGTATGCATGGGTTATACATTATTTACATATTTTTACAGCGTATGTCTGAATTAATAATTTATTGCTACACTGAATTGTCACGGGTTGTTTGATGTCAAGAAGATACGTATTAAAATTTAAAAAACATCAATATATTCTAGCTATTTCCTTAAATACTTGGTTGAAAAACTGGGAAATTTCGTACGCACTACATTGGAGATATAGACGATGCTGTAAATTCTACACTACCAATTCAAGAGACGTATCAACATCACAGAGTAATGCTGTCCGGTTCGCCTTCCATGGAATATACAGACTTGAAGCTTGTCATGGACAAACCAATTGGAAAACAAATATTTACGCTTATGGACCAGATAGGAACTGATAGGATATATACTTTAGTAGATGTATGGAGTTAATATAATATACGAATCCATGTGTGTACTTGGAGGAAATTATTCTAGTAAAACAAAACCGGGCTAAAATGCATTTACAATTACTAAAATGTAAATGTTGAACTATGTTTCAGGGCTGGTCATTATCTTGTGGATGAATGTAGTTTCCCAAAATAAATCAAATGAAAAACCTATTAGAAATTTATTTATTCTTATTTAAAGTACCTGGAATATGTTACATTAATAAAAGAAGACACCGTTAAAATTAAACATCAGTGTATATGTACTGCACAAATAATAGCATTTAATATGGCTTTATCTGATTTGAAATTTTGTAATAAATGATTAAATTTTCTTTTAAATGCTTCTATCAGAAATAAAACCAAGAGTAGTTTGAAAAAAGAGATAAATTAAGATTGACAAGAAAATTAAATAACTGCAGATATAGACAGTTTAGAAGTTATTGTGAATTAATGGCCAAAACATGATCCTGACACTAGGCCGACCAGTCCTAACACTAACCTCTTAATGCTGAGCGCCAAGCGAGGCAGCTGCTAGTACCAATTTTATAAATCTTTGATATGACTCGGCCAGGGTTTGAACCTGCGACCTCTCGCATCGGAGGGGGACGCTCTAACCATCGGAACTATACTAATTATACAATTTTTTTTGTAAACAAAATCCCTATTGTAAATGCAATAATAATTCTTGCTCGTTTAATGACGGTCAGTTTCTACGATATCAACGGCAGTATTTCCCATACTACCTTTAATTAATCCTTGCTATATATTTTATTACTGACATGATTTATTAAAAAAGAAATCAAGTTTTTTTAGCTCCTTTAAGTGAAACCGAATTATTGTAATGTTAATGTTTACTTTATTTTATTCATTTTACATTTTGTACTGGAGTATTTCTGTTCGTCTATAAATGTGTGTAGCCTTCTGGGATATCTCGTTATCGAACATCTCTGCACATGTTTGCATGTGGTTGCTTACTGATAATTAATTGATTAAACGATAAATACTATGACTACGTGATAAGCGTTAGGTATATGAGTCAAACATCAGATAAAATGAAGTGGGATAGGACGTAAAATATTTATTGGATTTATACATGAAGGTTTACAATTGGAAGTTATGTACATAAATAACCGTCCCGGCCAATATTACTGCGGAAGCATCGCTACAGCCTCTTTTTTATATGGTAGTGGGGGTTAGTTACAGCTGAAATGTCGTTGGTTAGTTTGCGCTTTCTGGAAAAGCAAATGGTTATTTACTACTGAGAAATCTGGAGTTTTACCAATTTTTCAGTCATATCGCTACGATATATGCAGTGGGACAGTTTATAGTGCAGCATGTAGCATGATGTCCCACCCAGTCACATGATCCTGACACCAGGCCGACCAGTCCTAACACTAACCTCTTAATGCTGAGCGCCATGCGAGGCAGCTGCTAGTACCAATTTTATAAATCTTTGATATGACTCGGCCAGGGTTTGAACCTGCGACCTCTCGCATCGGAGGGGGACGCTCTAACCATCGGAATTATACTAATTATATAAATTTTTTTTGTAAACAAAATCCCTATTGTAAATGCAATAATAATTCTTGCTCGTTTAATGACAGTCAGTTTCTACGATATTAACGGCAGTATTTCCCATACTACCTTTAATTAATCCTTGCTATATATTTTATTACTGACATGATTTATTAAAAAAGAAATCAATTTTTTAGCTCCTTTAAGTGAAACCGAATTATTGTAATGTTAATGTTTACTTTATTTTATTCATTTTGCATTCTGTATTGGAGTATTTCTGTTCGTCTATAAATGTGTGTAGCCTTCTGGGATATCTCGTTATCGAACATCTCTGCACATGTTTGCATGTGGTTGCTTACTGATAATTAATTGATTAAACGATAAATACTATGACTACGTGATAAGCGTTAGGTATATGAGTCAAACATCAGATAAAATGAAGTGGGATAGGGCGTAAAATATTTATTGGATTTATACATGAAGGTTTACAATTGGAAGTTATGTACATAAATAACCGTCCCGGCCAATATTACGGCGGAGGCATCGCTACAGCCTCTATTTTATATGGTAGTGGGGGTTAGTTACAGCTGAAATGTCGTTGGTTAGTTTGCGCTTTCTGGAAAAGCAAATGGTTATTTAGTACTGAGAAATCTGGAGGGAAATCACCCTTCCAAACAAATTTTGTTATATTCTTATATATTTTCCAAAAATGAAAGCACCACTCCGATGGCCTAAGCGATTAGAATATCCGTCTTGGATGCGGGTTGTCGCGGGTTCGAACTTACGGTTTACACAAATTATACTAGCAGCTGCCTCGCTTGGCGCTCATTATTAAGAGGTTAGTGTATGGAGTGTTAAGATAATGTAACTGGGAAAGGAACATAATTCCACATGTCAGCCGCATCATCCTCCAGTGCTAGACATCACTACAAACTGCCAGACAGCAGACATATTGCTAAAGCTACGTTAAACACACACACACACACACAAACAGCAATTATCACAGCATGTATAAATGTCTATGTGTATGTATACCAACATATGGTGTGGCTTTTATACCTACGGTATTTCATTAGGTGAAGCACATTCCCAGGTGTCTCGTATTTGTACACGATATGCACCTGAAGTTTGCTGAGCTTATCAACACAATATAGAAATCTGTGTAAAATTTTATTTAATCACTTGCCTGCATGTATGAACAAGGTTCTTTGAGAACTTAGAAGTAACATTTGTCAGCTTTACAGATTTATACGTGATTAAAGTCCTTTCTATTTCAAAGGATTTCTGCAGATATATGTTTTTATACGAATCCATCTGGCAGGAATGTCTCTTTCTCTGATTCATCGTATACATAAATTTCATAGTAATCGTTATCATTTTCCTGAAATAGGAAGAAATCGTACCCCTACACACACACACACACACACACACACACACACACACACACACACGCACTTTGTGCAACTGGTATTGAAGTTCCTGTCGACGCTTAGCAGTGAAATTTGTCAGCTGTATATCTGCTCCATTTTTGACGCCAAGAACACAATTAAAATATCTCCGTTATGGAAAGTGCGTTCGAATCAAACACATGTGGTGGCTATGTGTTCCAAATATGACGCCGAACCGCTACGGTGGCCTAGTGGTTAGAGCATCCACCTCGGATGCGAGACGCTCAGTATTAAGAGGTTATTGTTAGGAATGATCGACCTGGTGTCAGGATAATGTGACTGGGTAGGGCATATTGCTACATGTCTGCGGCATGATGTCTCATTGCTAGACACCACTATAAACTACCACACTGCAGACATTGTAGCGATATGACTGAAGATTGTTAAAGCTACGTTAAAAATCATAAGCACATCACAACAATTATGACGCCAAGAATACAATTAAAATATCTCCGTTATGGAAAGTGCGTTCGAATCAAACACATGTGGTGGCTATGTGTTCCAATTGTGACGCCGAACCGCTCTGGTGGCCTAGTGGTTAGAGCGTCCGCCTCGAATGCGGGACGCTCAGCATTAAGAGTTTAGTGTTAGGACTGGTCGACCAATGTGACTGGGTAGGACGTATTGCTACGTGTCTGCGGCATAATGTCTCAGTGCTAAACACCACTATAAACTGCCACACTGCAGACATCGTAGAGATATGACTGAAAATTGTTAAAGCTACGTTAAAAATCATAATCACATCACAACAAATGTGACGCCAAGAACACAATTAAAATATCTCCGTTATGGCCCGTTCGTTCGAATTAGGCAAACGTGGTGGCTACATTTGAAATATGACTTGAATAACTTAAGAGGAACCACATAAAGAGATTATATATAAAAACAAGAAAGCCAACAAAGGCGTTCACGTCGTGGTTAATTTTCACACCAAAGACACATTACTACAGATCACTTGGAAATATTGGCACCATACTTAATCTTTTGTGTATATAAAGCTCATATTAGAAGAAGTTACTATAGGTATAATACCGTAGTTTAAAAGCCTTAAGAATCTTCTGATACGTTCGAATGAACTTCGGACAAGAGCACTGATTCAAATACATTCAGTTGCTAGGACAATATATACAAGATCTGCAAGCATATTCCCAAGACCAAAACGTTCTGAAGTTCCGCTACAAGAGTTAGCTTCATTTTCGGTCAGAACTTATGATGTCGAAATAGAACTGTAATCTATTTTCTAACAAGCAACAGCTGTTGTACAACAAAAACCACATTGGCAATAAAGACAGCAAGAAATTCGTGAACTCTTGTCTACTCCACTAAACATTCAACAGAGTTAGTTGTGATACTGCATGTTGAGCCTGACCCGGGTTGGACCGATATGATGTGCATACATCATGAACAATAAAGGATACTGCAACTGAAAACTCGTGTAATTTGGACTAAAGGAAAGGAATCTGATTTTTCAATGTTATCAAAATATCAGTGAAGCATCAGTTTTATCACCCGAGCGCAATTTATGCTCTAATATTTACCTAAACTATACCATACAGGACATTTTTGCATGTATTAATAATAATAATAATAATAATAATAATAATAATAATAATAATAATAATAATAATAATAATAATAATAATAATAATAATAATAATAATAATAATAATAATAATAATAATAATAATAATAATAATAATAATAATATAATAATAATATTATTATTATTATTATTATTATTATTATTATTATTATTATTATTTCTTTTGTTCAGTATCACATAAAATCATTTTTAATCAATATTCAAATTAGACATCTTTCTATGTTATAAAAATAAGATTGATTCCTTAATAAATGACAGTGAGAACCGATTATTTTTCAATCAAAACTTACAAGAATTAAATTGGTACAGTATGCATTTCACTTCACCAAAATTGCAACAAGAGTTTCTTTGTCATATATTTAGAAACAGTATGGCTGGATTACATAATGCAAAAAAACATATATCATTAAATTAAGATAAAGCAGAGTCAATTAAATGTTAGGCAAAAATAAACTGAACGAAAACGGGATTGAGAGATTCGTCTCAAAAAAGAAGTCTTTGAATGATGGGTGGCATCGGGATGACGTATATTATATATTTACCTATTTAATATAATACGAGTTAGTTGTTATTGGTCAGCAGGTGATGAAACGTCGTGACTGTGTGTGTGTATGTGTGTATGTGTGTGTGTGTGTGTGAATTAACTTTAAATGAATGAAGACATTACATTTGTTTGTCTTTGTCATAGGCACAGAAACAGCGATCATATATTATTGCAGTGACTTTGTATAATACGTCCATTAAAACTACAGTTAACGGCAGAAACCATGTCACCGAATATCGAAAACTGCTTGTCCACTATTGTACAACCTTTCCAAATTTCGGTTGGTAAAAATCTAGCAGTAAAATTACACTTAGTCTGACAGCTATAAATACAAATAATGGCTAAGGCTTTATTAATGCAAACTACTAATATAAGAACATGAACTCTATGACCCTTTATCAGTGAATACAAGGCCAAGCACCATGTGGAGATTGTTCAGAGAACTTTAAATAGTGAATTTTAATGGATGAAATAAGGTTGAAGCAGACGATGACTCTTTTACAGTTCTGTCATATACAAATTGGTAAGCCATTAAAAATAATTTTATGCCATATTTATCATTTACTGTACTATATATTAAACTTTCATATTTTTAAATATAATATTAATTCCACACTTAAATTTCTTCTGTGCTTGGTGTCTAAGGCGTCCAAGTTTGGCAATCTAAAATTTAATATAGCCGCTACAACTTCCAGGTAGTTTGCCCTGTGACTTTAGTGGGCTTCACACAGGTAATCAATAATAACGTCTCATTTTTGTCGGGTTGCACTACACAAAATATCGGACAAAGTATTTCAGTACACCATATTGAAAGAAAATCCACTTACATCAATACAGTACAATTGTCAACTTGAATATAGTTGTATGCACAGATGGAGAAGCTGTATAAATAAAATATTTGAATCACAGAGATTTTCTTATGCTATTTTGCTTATGCAGATCTGACCTCACCCACAAGTTTGAACTACATTTTATACTTTGGTGAAAAAGAAGTCACATTTTACGTAAGCAGTATATTCGCGTAACTCTTAATTTACCGTTTGAATGATAGTGTTATATAGGTAGGTGCAAATGTGGAGCGTTTCCTTTTCTATAGGGTACTTAGTACTTAAAAACTAAACTAAAACCCAGATATTTTAAAAAAGCAAAGAATTATTTGATACTTTCATTGATTGTTATTCTTCTACTACTACTGCTGCTGCTACTACTACTACTATATGTTTTATAACAAAACTATACGTATTTGATATATAATTTTCATATCAAAGATGCAAAACTTAGTTTTGTCCATCTAATTCGAAATATCGTGGATATTTTACGGAAAATATCTTAAATGATTTGATTTTTAAAATGTAGTATTTCGGTTTAAAAACGGAACTAATTTTTGAGAAATTGTCCATTAGTTTCGACCTTTTGTCTTGTTCAGTACAATATATGCCTTAATCGATAGCGATCTTGCACACTGTCTGACACTGGACATTTTCATTAGTTTAGGAAAAGGCGTGATCTGCTTGAGTTGCTAATGGACACAAAGACAAATATTTGCAGTTCGCCTTTGTATAATGCTCTTTTTACAGCAACAAAAGTATTTGCATAGGTCTGAAATTCTATAGTATGTTTCGTGACGTTTTCGCCACACTACAAACCTTATACAAAAGGTACATTCAGTTCATATCTATTAATTTGCTGTCTCGTTCACAAACCCAACCCCCTAATTGTCAGAATAAAAAACATGTTAATAAGGGCGGGAAATCTTTCGCATGTAGTCATTCTTATTTTAAACAAAAAAGCCATTTTATTATATATCTATACATCAGAGGAAGGGGTTCTTTTTTATTATAATGTTATTTTTAGTTTCGTGGGTTTCGTTAAAATTAAAAAAAATATAGTCCCCGTACATAGGTAGATGACGGTCGGAGAACCATCTCTCGTGTAGTGTATTCATATATTTATGGTAATTAACACAAAATATGGATATAAAATATGGATATAATAAACTGAAGGGTAGTCAATATTGATCTGAATAAAAAAAGAAAAGAACGTGCGGATGCGGCAGGTTGCGGGTTCGAACCCCGGCCCAGTCATACCAAATTCTTGGCACTCAACATTGAGGCTCGTGTTAGGACTGGTGGGCTTGGTGTCAGGATAATCTGACTGGGTGAGACACGATACTATATGTCTGCTGCATGATGTTCCGGTGCTAGACATCTCTATAAACTGCCACACCGCAGATATCGTAGCAAACTGACTCTAAAACTTTTAAAGCTACGTTAAAAATCCAAATCACAGCAACCCACCCCCATCCACCACCTTACCCCCCCACACACACATCATGGACATAAAACATTTTATTTAAAAAAAATTCAAATTTGGTGATACAAATGTTTGGTCTTCTTTACAACTATATGGAAACATGTTTTGATTTGTATCATCTGACTTAGAATGTGTGCGCGCGCGCGTGTGTGTGTGTGTGTGTGTGTGTGTGTGTAAACACATGATCCCAAGAGTAAATTTGGAATAAATTTATTAATCAACATGCTTAACTTCTATCATATATCATATTAAAAATTAGAATATATTTTATACATTCTATCTCCTGAAAGAATCTTGCCAGTCATAATTGTTATAAGCCACATTGTTGTCTATGTTGCATCTAAGTGATATCAAAATTCAAACGTCTGTGCTTTATTTTGTATACGTAATTTATAGGTGCATTCCTCTCAGTAAAAACAATAGATCCAAATTTCACCTATCTTTTGTTTTTGTTTACCTCTTCCTAATATAATATCTTCTTTATACAAATTCAAATCTATGTGCCAATAATTATCTTATGACCAGTCAAACAAACCTTTCCCCAAAATGATTTTATCACCAGTCAAACAAAATTGTCCCCAATTCGTAAACTAAATTGTTATAGTTTCCTCCTAATTACAGAGTGAACACTACATTGTGTTGTCATAATCTTATAAAAGGAATATATATATATATATATATATATATATATATATATATATATATATATATATATATATATATATATATATATATATATATATATATATATATATATATATATACATAGTCAACTTGGCGGATTTCAAAACACACCAACCTCTTTCACTACGGTTCGTTGCTAGGGAATGACCTCCGCGGTGTAATTTACCCAGTGTGGATAGATAGAAAGAAGAATGCAGATCTCTGAACAAGTATATTGAAGAAATAACACAACGAGCCCCCTTTCAATGAACAAATATAAAATTTAATCAGTTTATCAACAGAATTTAAAATGAAAAGAAATCAATGACTTGGTCACAAAAGAAGGAAAATGGTACTAACATGTACTCAAATAAAAAGACAATACAAATTTCTTTAAATGTAAAATTACTTTCAACGTTAAATTACTATCTTCATTACCAATGATATGTGACCTTTGAGTGCAACGATGAGAGACTTCATCACCTATTTTATGCGGACATCAAGACTTCCGTTCGTCCCTGCTCTGCCGATCTTTGTCTAGCTGTTTGGTCTTGGACTCTTGTCCGTCGAACTCTGATTTAACAATCGTCTCTGGACTTAGATTTCGGCTCAGAATTTGCTCTGGTCCTGTGATTGTTCAGGGGTTTCTCATGTGAATCTAGGAAAGCTGTTTCCTTCAATAAATAAAATGTCTCGCAATAGACAATAGGTCACATTCTCAGGTATATTTATATTTTTACATTAATTCGGCTCAGAAAACAAAAGGCATAAATTCTGCCGCAGTAACTCATTGCTCCCTAACTGTTATGTTTACATAAACGGTCAATGCTTGTCCTGACCTTAATTCGGGTCACGCTAGGGATAGTCAATTAAATTAAACTCAGACGTATGAACCCGTTTGTAACCCCCCATGACTTCTTACTCTACCAATCTAGCAGTGTTAAGTTACATATGTCTTAGACCCTCAGATCTAACTATTCTAAAATAGTTTACTCGACCAATTAAATATTACAAACTAGCATATAGATAAACACTTAAGTGATCAATTAAATATTACAAACTAGTATATGGATATACATGTAATGTTAGGTCATACTCATTCTAGACAGAGTTAATCATTAAAACTAGGAAACATTACCCATCATTCCTTAAGCTTAATTCATGAAAGTTCCTAATCACTCCTATGTATTAAAGATTCAATTACATGCAATCTTGTCAACTAATCTAATGAAATTTTAATTACGTTCAATCTTGCCAATTCTCCAAATGAATTGACTAGCATTTCACTAAAATCCTGCAAAATGGAATCATACATACATACTTCATATCAAGAATACATTTGCAAATGTATCAACAAATGAAATAACATATTAAAATCGGGAAACTAAGATTGCGTACCTTTTGCCGTTTTCTTTATTCGTTTCCACTAACCTCACGTATAGTCCGTCTCCTAACTGAGACAACTATTTGGCCCCTTACTCTATAACGAAAACGTACTTTTTACGAATTCAAATGTAGAGTTTGTCTACTTCGCTGAGACGAAACTCCCACTTTACTGCCAAATCACGAGATAACGTCTTACACGCTCCTCCCTGAGTCTCGTTTAACTTTCCTCGCAAAAGATTGAAGACTGGATAATTTTCCTAAAGTAAAACCTTTAATTTCTTACAGAGTTACACCCATAAATCCATATTAACCAATCGGAATAGACTGTTTCCTAAACCTATTCCGTAGAATTTTTGGATTGACCAGACAACTAAACAACTAATTATGCCGTAATAAACATTCCTTTGAACAATTATCTATGGCTAGCTCCCGCCCTTTACCCGGTCAATTTTGGGAAAGGGTCTTATGTCATTTTCTTGTACCATTGTATCTGACTCGGTCATGTTACGTCAGGTGGAACGAATTCCCTTTTGACGTTCAGAGATGAAATGAAAATAATCATCTATCTCTAGCCCTTTCTACTTTAATTAAGTTGACATTGATACAATTCCTTTAACCAAAGCTTCTAAGAGTTTTCAAAATTCGGCACCACACACACACACACACACACACACACACACACACACACACACACACACACACACACACACATAGGATATATGTCACATGAATACTTGACCATATATACAGAGAAAATCTTGTTTGCCATAAAAGAAAATGAATCGGCACTTAAAGTACTTATTCAAATTACGTACTTATTAGTGGCGGAGATGTCAATGCCATACTTCAATAGAACCTGATTTTATTATACATGCTAGTAATGGTATCATATGTAAAATTATAGTCTATGACGAGGCTGTAGATTTAAGTGGAAGGGCAAACAAAAATAGAAAAGAGTTTAATTTGCTATGGTGAGAATTTACATACACTTTGTTATCTGGAATGAAGATTGTACACGGTAGATATGGTGATGATAAAGGCATTCGAAACTTTATAGGTACACAAGATAATTATACTGAAAGATTACTTACCTTTAGATCTCTAATTATTTGCATTTGTGACTCTCGTCAGAATAGGTAATAAAATTTAATCTATTCAGCAACCAATAATATTTCAATTGGATCTAGTTTATTCCATTGTTGAATGCAACTGAAAAGAATTAATGTGTTTCTGCAAAATAGAGATATATACGGAATGAAATACACAAAAATATATTTGTAGAAAACGTCACTATCAGAAATATCTCACACTTCACTCCGAATGACAGAACAAAACCAATTCGTCGCTGGAATACTATAATGATGAACATTGTGAATCAGGACAGAAAATCAAAGTAGATAAAAATGATATCAGTAAATGAAGTGATTGGGGTTTCGTCATCACACTACCTCGGTATGATGTATATTGTAAAGTAGCAAAAATTACACATTTGATATACTTAGAAACATAAGAAATAATATGATAAATAACTTGGCTTTACAGTGGCAACACAGTGTTGTGTACAAAAGCAACCTATACAGGAAAAAAAATGAAAATTAAGGACCTGTGAAAAAAAAAACTTTAAGAAAAAGATTAGAAGCATGTTCGGAGACTCTTAAAATGTCCAAAAAACGCTTTGAACGAGACAAGAACGTCACCAGACAGAACCATAACTTTTTTATAATTATTTAAAACACCGTCAAGGGATGGACCAAAATTTAAGTTTATAAGAAACAACGAATTTTCATCATGAAAATCTAGACTATAAAATAAATGACGAAGTCCAACATGCTGAACAAAAGTTTAACGTCGGGAAAATCAGGTGCTATTGATTACCTTTAAAGTGAATTTTAAAGGTCATTATAAATATTACAGTACATTATTTTAGTGCCTATTTTTGAATAAATTATTTGATCTAGGTTTCCTTCAGAAGTGTAGGACAACTGGGTAAAAGAAAATAATATTCTGGTTTTAGAAGTAGATATTCCGATGTAGATAATAAATTTACCTTAAGAACATTGATTTATGAATTACTGAGGAAACAAAGGTGCAGCTTTTATGCTCATTGGCTGATTATGGGATGGTTTTTGATCTTGCTGATTATGGGATGGTTTTTGATCTCGCTGTTTATGGGATAGGTTTTGACTTTGCTGATTATGGGATGGTTTTTGACATTGCTGATTATGGGATGGTTTTTGATCTTGCTGATTATGGAATGTTTTTTGACTTTGCTGATTATGGAATGGTATTTGATCTTGCTGATTATGGGATGGTTTTTGATCTCGCTGTTTATGGGATAGGTTTTGACTTTGCTGATTATGGGATGGTTTTTGACATTGCTGATTATGGATTGTTTTTTGAGTTTGCTGATTATGGGATGGTTTTTGATCTTGCTGATTATGGGATAGGTTTTGACCATATTAACAAGATCTAACTTACAGAAACATTAGCAGGGACTATTTTGAAAGCCATATATGCAAAGTCATAGCTTGTGTATCAAAATCAAATGGCGTGACAAAAACATTACACTTCCCCTCTGGGCAAGGTTTAGTTGTATCCCTTTTTTTTTTGTCAATTATTTCTAAATGATTATTTAGAAGCATACATTTCTGACTAGAATGAACGTGCAACCATATAATTCGTTAAGTTATTTACACTGTTGCAGATGATTTAGTCGCAGCATGAAACGCTCTGATACTATCATTATAGAAATTGTATTAAATTTCTATAATTATCTCCTACCCACCCCAAATAACAACATATTTTACGACGTATAAAGCGTACAAATGCTTCCATTCGTTAGCATTAAAAATAAAGCGTACAAATGATTCCATTCGTTAGCATTAAAAATAAAGCGTACAAATGATTCCATTCGTTAGCATTAAAAGTAAGCCAATGCATCCATGATTCTATTAAGACTTAAATAAATGTTTTAACATAAAGTATTCTACCCACTCCCCAAATTTAAGTAACAATGAATGAATACCGTTCTCTTTATTTTATAGATAAATTTATTCTAGATAAATAAAATTTAGAAAAAAATTACATTATTTAGTTTTTCTGTTGTTTCTTCAGATGAACATGGCAAGCATATCATATGGCGAATCTTTCAAAGCGCATGGTGTTATATAACTGTAATTGTTCCAAAAATTAATGGCATCAGTCGAGCAATTAATCAATAATTCTTTACATCTGAAATTTGTTTTGTAATACATTTCAAGCATATTAAACCTTCTTAATAAATTCTCAAGAATTTGGTGCGTAAACTAATATTTCTTTTATTACAAATATTTAGAAAATTATTTATCTGTATAATTATTCTTTTTCTTTGCTAATTCATGTTGCTTTTATATTTGCAATGCTAACACACAAGCTGGAGATTCTTGCATAAACTTAAATATCTCTAAAACTGGATACAATGACATTTTGTTTCATCAAGAATCATTTCAGTATCGTCTGCGATAAAATATATATAGCATCTTTAACCTTAATACCTGTAATATTTAGATTCGATCCAATCACTTTACCCAGAAAAGCAGGCCATATAATAAAATATGTTGAGAAAGAGGATCCCCTTGTCTACTACCACAACTGACAGAAACCAAATACACACTTTACATCTGTCTATAACACAGGGTAAAATACTTTCACAAATAGTAAAACAATATTCTAACAGATGAATCAAATATTTCAAAAAGTTACAACTTTATCAGCTTTCATTCAAACGAATCAAAAGCCTTTTCTACAGTTTAGATAAAAGACCAGTAACGTCTATGTTTATTTTTTTTATCATGACTATATTATAAATAATTTATATCGTACAATTTCCCAAGTATACCTGCCAACCATAAAACCGTTTGATTTGTATTAATAAGATTTGGTTAGAATTATTTGTGTTTGCTGTAGTTGTTGGTGCTAGTGTATGTATGTATGTATGTATGTATGTATGTATGTATGTATGTATGTATGTATGTATGTATGTATGTATGTATGTATGTATGTATGTATGTATGTATGTATGTATGTATGTATGTATGTATGTATGTATGTATGTATGTATGTATGTATGTATGTATGTATGTATGTATGCATGCATGCATGCATGCATGCATGCATGCATGCATGCATGCATGCATGCATGCATGTATGTATGTATGTATGTATGTATGTATGTATGTATGTATGTATGTATGTATGTATGCGTGTATGTGTGTGTATGTATAATTCAAAAGAGGTGGGCGCATTTCCATCGTCTTTTGAGACTAATTGAAGCCAACACACATGTATGTATGTATGTATGTATGTATGTATGTATGTATGTATGTATGTATGTATGTATGTATGTATGTATGTATGTATGTATGTATGTATGTATGTATGTATGTATGTATGTATGTATGTATGTATGTATGTATGTATGTATGTATGTATGTATGTATGTATGCGTGTATGTGTGTGTATGTATAATTCAAAAGAGGTGGGCGCATTTCCATCGTCTTTTGAGACTAATTGAAGCCAACACACATGTATGTATGTATGTATGTATGTATGTATGTATGTATGTATGTATGTATGTATGTATGTATGTATGTATGTATGTATGTATGTATGTATGTATGTATGTATGTATGTATGTATGTATGTATGTATGTATGTATGTATGTGTGTGTGTATAATTCAAAAGAGGTGTAGACCTTATCAATTTATTTAAATTTTTTACATTCTTTTGATAAGATTTAGTATCATTAAAACGTTGTGATAGGACGTTGTCAAGGAGCCTTTATTTACAATGTGAGACCTTGGTCCCCCTGACTTTTCTTACAGTGGGAAAACTTGCCCCCCTATATTTCTTCAATGATAGAAGTAATATTGTTATAAATCTGCAGATGAGTGAGGGGTAGGGTATAGCTGGTGGTTGGGGTCAAGATCCCGAGAAGACTAAATAATAAAGCATTATTTAAAAACAAAATGGGCACCATCGCCTTGGAATGATATGATATAATGCATGTGGTCCCCTTCTTCGCCGTCTTACTGGCAACATAGCAGCGAAACTCGAATTGCTGGCATCAGAACTGCAGTGTTGTAGGATGTTATGTGAAGTGATTATGATTTTAACGTAGCTTTAACAATTTGTCAGTCATATCGCAATGAATTCTGCAGTGTGGCAGTTAATAGTGATGTCTAACACAAGGGCATCATGCCGCATACATGTTCCACCCAGTCACACTATCCTGACTCAAGGCCGACCAGTCCTAACACTAACCTCTTAATGCTGAGCACCAAGCGAGGAAGCTGTTAGTACCATTTTTGTAAGTCTTTGGTATGACACGACCGGGGATCAAACCCACGACCTACCGCATCCGAGGCGGACGCTTTAACCAATAGGCAACCGAAGCGGTTGCAGTGTTGTAGGAAATAACATATTCAATGAATGTGAGACATTAGCAATCAAAGGCGACGGGGGTGGCTACGTTAATATGTATTGTTGATGTTTCATAAAATTCGTTTATCTTCAACATTAGTCGCTTTTTGTCAACTAAACCGCTTGAATGATATTTATGTGTTGCCCGCAGCAACCCAATCTGACGCACGAATTTTTCAATTATATGTTTTTGTTATTGTATATCATCGAATTTCAAATTAAGGAAAATGCCATCCACATCATAGACACTTTCGTTTATGCGCTATTTCTACTGATTTTCCAATTGGTTTCATTGACATGTATTTTTTAAAATTAAAGGTAGATTAAAGTGAGGATTTCCATCTCACCCTCCTCCCACATAATCTGTTTGATCACAAAGGATTAGTATTAGGTGACAATGAACCCGTGCATATAATCATGGATCCGATGCAGACGTTGGATTGTACGCATTGCTCTTTCGGTCCAACATTTACAGAGAGCTTAAGTCTTTTGGCAAGACAATATAAAAGAATGGTATACCTTTCATTAAATGAAATTGATCTGTAGCTTCAGAAATCATTATCATCACCACCACCATCATCGCCATCGTCACCACCACCACCACCACCACCACCTCTGCTGCCATCATCATCATCATCATATTCTTCTGCTTCAGTAGAGCAGCAGCAGTAGTAGTAGTGGTAGTATCTCTACAATTTATATAAATAAGAAAGATAAAACGAAAGACCAGTTTAGCCAATAGTTAAATTATTAAAGCTTAGGTATCATCAAGAACTACCCACGCTATAATTTAGTACCAATCTGTCTATTTTGATTGAATACACCTGCACGCTTGCATATATGCACTTGCCTGTTGGTCCATCCATCCATCCATCCATCCATCCATCCATCCATCCATCCATCCATCCATCCATCCATCCATCCATCCATCCATCCATCCATAATACATACATTCGTGTAATATTTCTGGTTTTTATTATCTTTTTCTTCAAACGTTACATTTATAATTATTGTTTTCAGTTTTCATCCAAAACTTACGTCCCTGCTGTATGTATGTATGTATGTATGTATGTATGTATGTATGTATGTATGTATGTATGTATGTATGTATGTATGTATGTATGTATGTATGTATGTATGTATGTATGTATGTATGTATGTATGTATGTATGTATGTATGTATGTAAAATTAGACATAATTTCATTATTTCCATTTCTTTGTTTTCGTCTTTACAGGACCTATTCTTAACGTATCAGGAAATTGCCCTGAAACCCTATCTAGCGATATCAAACTTAACAAGAATAAAATTCGGACATATCCAAGTGCAAGCAGAGAATATCTTAAACTTCTTGGACTTGATATAATACAGCGTTATAATGGAACACTTAAGAGAATTCCGGTTATAGTGTCTGGTGCGTCATCCAATCATTTTGCAGAAGCTCTTTTCATGATACAACATGTGAAATCTACACTATATCCAAAGTTTGGTCCGATGAAGATGATTTTCTTTGATTTAGGTTGCACTTCTTCTCAAAGGGAACGGGTAAGTACTGTCAATGATAATTCGACGATAATGTGAATGCAATATAATAGTTTTGATCTTTAACAAATATTGCGTGGCAAGTAGCTTGATCTCCAAATTTACTTTTCTGGACAATTCATATATTTCAAAAACACAAATACCCCCACGTTTATAGATCATTATATGCATCGGCACTACATTTTACATTACTAAATACAAGGCTTTAATTTGATTTCTTTTTATTTCCTAACATATATAATTGCACAAAATACGTCTGGTGTATTTAAAACAGACTCCTTATGATAAAAGAAACACCTACTGTCTTTATATTTGTTATTCTTTGATATCAGTTTATAGTTATGTAAATATATATTGTGTGTTTAACTTTTGTCCATGACTGTATATTGTAAGGGTCCTATTTAAATAAAATATTACATAGCTAAATTTTGTTCATGATTGTAGATCATAGTTTGAGTTAATGTACACATATTCACACTGCCTTATAACCTCAGTAGGCTCTAGTATTTTTTTGTGTCTTGTTTGTAGGTTATACATAATTTGTTTGCTGATAGTTGCGTTAAAAGTCTATCTTTTTAATCTTCTAGTTGACAACTTGGTTACAAATTTTAATGGGAAAATACCCAAAGTATAGGTTATCTTATTGTGTCATAGATTTTATATAAGGTTCTGAAGTAAAAAAATCTTCATTCCTTGTGTTATGTTCAGCCCATAAAATCATTGTTAGTTGTGTTTAGATATAATTTTAGAGGCATCATTTGTATAAACAATTATTCATTTTAATTACAAAGTGCTCTTTGACATTTAGACAAAATCACTATTTTGTGGATTGTGAATTCATTCAAGGACTTTCTGGATGCATTAAGACTTTTGGCATATCAATTCTTCCAATGCTATTGACATATCAACAAATTCAATACTGGAATTCATTCGCGACATTCTATACTTTTGGACTTGTGATAGAACCTTTAGGACAAAATCGGATATAATTCACAATACTAATAGTTCATTTATAATTTGCTCTTTGTATTCTTTGGAAAATAATGATTTGTTTGAATTTTGCTTAACTTGTTTGTTTATTCTATTACTGAGTTTAAGGCTATGAGTTGTAACACTATGTGCAGTATTAAATATTCAATCATGTGAAATATCTGTTATACTTTCTCTTATTTTCTGTCCAAATTTGGTATGTAAAATGTCACATAAACGTTGAATGACTTTATACGTGTCACCTCTGTTCAGTGGTACGACGTTATGTCTTAAATATAGGAGAGAAAGAAAGTAAAACCAACAGTTGCAGTAAAATTTACAAGCAATTGATTTATCTATAACACATAGTATTCAAGAGACATTTACAATGTTGTGAATTAAATTCCAAATAATCCAACATGCTCAATTCACAAATGCAGAAAGTTCCAAATAAATTACAATAGTCTTAAATGTCCTCGCATAAAACAATGATGCAATGTAGAATGTTTTTGAATTAGTTCATAAAAATCCAATTCAAAGTGATGCATTAATCTAAACGTCAGTGAGTACCTTAGCAAGTACAATGAATATTTTTAAATAATACTTACTCTTGAATTATGTCTCATTTCAACTACACAGTTATAAACCCTGATCACAAATGGATTCCCACAGACTGATCTAAACAAGAATGAATTATTTGTTTATCGAATCCCTATTTATAAAAAGTTTAACTTGACCTATATGATATCCGGATATGAAGCAATTCAACTAAAACAAAACCCATTATAATTGTAAAAAAAAGGCTGGCTTTGAACTTAAATGCTATGTAATATTTATGTGTTACGAGTGACCATGATCTGAAATACAACTTGAAGTCATGGACAAACGTTAAGCACACACTATATATTAAATATCCATAACACAAGCACATTTAAGAGATTATATATGGTGCATGAATATCTATACTCAGCTCCTTTAATCACTTACGATAGTTGCTTTCTAAGTCTGCTTGTTGAAGGTAATGGAGGTTTCAGAAATTTGCCCTTTTTAATTATTAATTTTCTTCACATTTTGTTCATAATCATACAAAACGTGATACCTATCGCTGTAAATTACATTTCAGTTTAAATTTAAAGATTTTTAAAAAAGGTCAGTATATATATCGTGAATAAAATACTGCTTGACTTCACTGAACCTCTAAAACAGAAAATACAATCAGAAATTTCTTAATAATTCGTCTATAAAGCTTTCTCAACCCCGATACTAGTTCATTTGTACAACTGGGGTTATGAGCAGAACACTTCTCCCCTGACTGCAATTTCAGTGATTTAACATTTATTGCAATTGCTCACAACCCCAATCGGAGTTCCGAAACCAGGAAAGAAATCGTAGTGGATCCGCCGCCTTAGAACATTGAAACCAAGCCGTTTCAACCAAGAAGACTAGAAAAAGACAGCCATGCAAAAATAGATTATCGTTTTGCAGCCGACACATTTTCTTTTAAATAATTATCTACATTTGATTAATAGTCTATCATTACCACTATTATTTACCATAACAAAGAAATATCATAGATATAATTTCCGCTTACATAAATTTACATAAAATAACAGATGTCTTTTAGTATCATGGATTTCTAGGTCAATAAAATTATTTTCCAGCATCTGCAACAAGTTTGAAGTAAACTAGTTTAAACTTAATAAATTTAAAGGTTTAATTCCTGTAGAAACAGTCAAGTAAAGTTTTGCTTGCACAACCATTTTTCTGTTTTATTTGCTTATCTTGTCTATGTTTTATATTGCCTTTGAAAAAGACTCTTTAAGAGTCGAAAACAACCAGGCTAGTTAGTGAGATATTTTATGCGTACCAATATAGTTGTTACTCCTTTAGTGTTCTTTCTCCTTTCTTTATCTCGACAATAAATCGTCACTTTCTTCGATGTATTAGCGTGAAATGTTTATTTTAACCGCTATGCAAATACAGAAAATTAGTTATATGATATAAATTTTAAAAATAAAGGAATAATCCCTTAGCAACTTAACCATGACCGAAGTTGGTTCTTTTGCAGTGAGGGCAATTACTTTTCACCCTAAACAAGAAGCAATTATTACGAGTATATACTCTTAAAATAAGTAACAGAAAATAGTAAAAGGCAACAATCTTTATAAAATGCAACAAATAATTTATTTCCTTACAATATAAAGTGAAAATGTGGAAAAAAGAACATACAGTATTGCGAATTCAATCCCAAAATAATCCAAGAAATTACAGACACGTCTTAATAATTTAGGGTCCTGAATAAAATTTAGCAGAAGTCTAGAATAAATCCAAAATTCTGAAGGCGATGATGTGCATGTGGTAGCTTGTAGGTTGTTCATGTGTCAACAGTCTTTTGTTGAATCGCATCATTATAAATCCAGGTTTGAATTCACTAAAAATTCCAACGAATTTTGTCAGAACATATTTGTATTTCTAGAGAAAATAATCACTTGAATTCAATAATTTTGACGAAATAAAATTTCCAGCCAAAAACTGAAATTCTAAAGACAACATATCATACACTTTGAAAGTACGAGATCTCAAGCACGACTTACAAGTCCTCTCATTTACAATACTATATAGTTCTCTATTTGACCTCATATTACAATTGCCATTTTCTAAATGAAACTATTACCTAATGGAAAATAACCTTCTAGAATTATTTTGATGTTTATAAAATTAAAATCAGAACCTGGACTATGTAAGATACACTAAGAAAGTTCCAAAACTACACCTAGACTTAAATAAACATATTTACTTCTTAAAATAATATTGATTTTAAACCCATACTCATAGAGAATATTTTAGATATGAATTAGTTATTTACAGAAAGTCAATTTAGAAAAAGCGGAAATAAACTCAATTTTGGACACGGTCAAGTCCAACATGCAATGTTACATTACAATATCATGTAATGAAATAAAGAAAATAAAACTAACAGGCAAAGCAAATTAAATTCACATAACACAATAAATGAAGAATTCAATTTCGGAGCAGGGCGTTAATCCCCACAAGACAACTATACCTTGTTTTTTAGTTTTTGTGAGCTTTTTTGGGGTGTGGTGTGGTGGGGTATAGCAACACGTGAAGGTTTTACCAGCTTTTTCGTCATAAAGGCTTGCAGCATTTTGATGTTTATCTTAGGAAGCCACACATGCATTTCAGAACAAAGCGGTATTTTTCTTAGCACGCCGTTCCTCAATAGGAATTAGAGAAGAAACACACACACAAACACACACACACACACTATCTCTCTCTCTCACATACACACACACACACATACACAGGCACATACAGGTACGCTTGTTCTTGACCAACATTTGAGCCATTACGATAATTGGCCATTATATATCACTGGTTGTAAATTGCATATTTTTGACGTGGCAACAGTAGCTGAAAGGAGTCTGTAAATTTGTAATTGTATTTTTTTTTATAAATTCATTTTTCTTTTGATTTACCTATACTTTCTATACTTTCTTTGTTTTTATTGAAACCGAAAATCTAAAATTAAACTCGGTTCATTTCAGATAAGACAGGAGTGTGCGTGCGATGTAAGAATTTTTCCCTATGAACAGTTTCCAAAATATGTTAGCAGAGTTGATGCTTACGCATGGAAGCCGATTGCCATACAAGTAAGTTAGAAGACAATGCTTTGGCAAATATGAAATTGAGAAATATTACAAATCAAACTTATTGTTTGTGATAAAACATTTGAGATGAAGAATGGCTATTATCAGAGATTTCATATCGCGTAAAGTATTTCCTTATTGCTATACAATGATTGTATGCCCTGTAATGGCCGTCCCATTTCCAGAAAATGGTTAAATTGCTAGTAAGGGTATAATTTAGGATCAAGAGAAGTAGATCGAACTTTGGAATTCCAGATTGTCAATATTTTTTTCGGATCATATTCCTCCATTTTTTAAATTATTTTTTATGCTCGAATTTGGATGACAAAAATTATAGAAAGAAAAGTTGCGCTAAATTTCATTATTCAAGATAAATGTAATAATTAAGCAAGACCATAACGTATTATGTTTGTTTAAGGAAGAAGTTCGTTTATTTGTTCTTGTCAACCAAATAAAACTGTATTTCTTAGCAAAACAGGTGTCTAAATATTACGTGATTCTTTTAAAACAGCTCTGAAATTGTTTGTCATATCATTTAAAATAAAAATTATTATTATACTGAAATTGTAAACTAAATTTTTCAGATGATTTTGAAGGATTATGGATCAGTGATGTGGATGGATTGCTCTATCAGATTCGTGGCAGATCTTAATCGCGTCTTTACAAGAGCTTTAAAAGAAGGGATTCAGATTCATAGCTCTCTCAATGGTACAACAACGGCAATTCATACAGACATTTCGACTTTTCAAGCTTTGGGCGAGCTTCCTTGTACATTCAGAGACACAGGCGAAATGTATGCGACATGGATGGTGGTGCATGCCACAGAATTTGTCGAAGAATATATTATGAAACCATGGGTGTCATGTGCTCTTATTCCAGGGTGCATGGTAGTCAATAGAGGTGTCTCTTCTTGTGGAAATGACAAGTACTATCATCAATGTCACCGCTTCGATCAGTCAGTTCTAAGTATCATCTTACATAGGCTATACCGCGGATCCCTAGAGAAAATTCACGTTGGAGATGCCGTGTGGATAAAATGTGGGGGCTATTCATCTCTTTGGATCCTCCCACATTTCATCAACGAAGTTTTGTTTGAGAAAACAAGATCTTGTTAACTTAAGCAAACATAATTGTATTAAAATGTCGATGCCATTTCCATCTCTGCAAATCGGATTTAAACTTGTGCCCAATTCATTCTTAGCTGAGGCCATGCAGTTTATATAACAAGCAATAGTTTGTGTTTTTTAATTTCTTCTTTTTTGAGTAACTCAGAAAGGACAATTTTCAGCTCGGCATGGAACGAAAAACACAGACAAAAGACATCAGTTCTATAGACTTGAAAGATACAGGCTAGTATACCTTTCAGAAAATGTCATCTCTGTGGAGCTAACAGCTGCATGGACGCCTGTCAGATTGGGTCAGCTCTTAAGACCTGATAGCCACAAGCCCTAAAACATCTCAGAATTGATCAGTTCCGTAGACCTGACAGCTACTGGCCTTTAGAAAACTTTGCACTTCTCAGAATCTGTCAGCTCTGTAAACCTGATAGCCACATTTCTTACACCTCTTACAATGGGTCAACTCTATAGACTTAATAGGCACAGTCCCTTACAACTCTAAGAATGGATTAACTCTATCAACCTGACAGCCACAAGCCCTTACACTATTACAATTGGTCAACTCTATAGAGCTGACAGCCACAGACATTTACATCTCTCAGCATGAGACAGCTCTATAGACCTAACGGCTTCAGGATTTTACCCCTTTTAGAATATGTCAGATAGACCTGACAGCTACAAGACTTTACACCTTTCAGAATGGGTCAGCTCGATAGACCTGAGAGCTACAAGACTTTGCACCAGTCAAAATGGGTCAGCTCGATAAACCTGAGAGCTACAAGACTTTGCACCATTCAGAATGGGTCAGCTCGATAGACCTGACAGCTACAGGACTTTACACCTTTTAGAATGGGTCAGCTCGATAGACCTGAGAGCTACAAGACTTTGCACCATTCAGAATGGGTCAGCTCGATAGACCTGACAGCCACAGGACTTTACGCCATTCAGAATGGGTCAGCTCGATAGACCTGACAGTTACATCAGTTACATGACTTTACGCCATTCAGAATGGGTCAACTCGACAGACCTGGCAGCTACAGTACTTTACGCCACTCAGAATGAGTCACCTCGATAGACCTAACAGCTACAGGACTTTACGCCATTCAGAAACATAAGTTTTGACATGTTAAGGTGTCTTGGGTGTTGCTCTGTGTATGCATTTAATAGTTATTTAGTTTGTGTGCATTTGATACTGTTATTTAGTTTGTGTGCATTTGATACTGTTATTTAGTTTGTGTGCATTTGATACTGTTATTTAGTTTGTGTGCATTTGATAATGTTATTTAGTTTGAGAACTTATGATCAATACTTAATTTCTAAATGAGCTTGATCAACGTTTGCTGGTTGTATTACATTAAAACAGGGGCCCCGTGTGGCCGAGTGATCTAAAGCGCTGTCCGTTACGGATCACTGCCATCTCACCTCTGTCTGCGTGGGTTCGAGTCTAGGATTCGGCAAATGTGGATATGTGAGAAAGCTTGCCAGTAGCTTCTCGTGGGTCGGTGGTTCTTTCCGGTGATTTCCCCGTTTCTTCCTCCACCACTAATACTAGTTGCCATGAATAGCCTATCGTGTGCTGAAAAATGGCGTTAAACCCAACAACAACAACAACATTAAAACATGTTATCAATTTTACAATGTGTAAAGACCAAATTTCTTAATAAAGACAATGTGAAATATAATCTAGATCTTTTTTTTTATAAAAGTAGTTTGATGACTATTTTTTATTCCTTTTACTTTGGAAAAATATAAATAATCATGGTTTGAAACTTTGAAAAACTCCTATCATAGGATGATATCTGACAAAATTTAATTTCATGGTCAGTTTACGTTATTTTGTAACGTTTCAGACTGACTTACTTATCACACCAAAATGTAAATTACATTAATGCAGTACTTGTTTCATATAAAAATTCTATGAAAGCAATTAAACACATTACATGCTCAATATTTATATATTTTAGAAATTCAAAATTTAATGCCGAAATGAATTGTAAGATTAAATTATGTCATTATGTATTATTGATTTTAGCTAATGACGTAAGGCAATGTTAGGTAATGGCATTAACCTAAATCGAATATGTATCGATTATGTATCGTTAATTCTACTTACATTGATATTTTCTTAAACGTTTAAATATCTTATTGCCAAGGCAAGCCGTATTTGTAATAGTATCCGGGTATCAATATCTTTAGAATTTTTACAAATGACGCTCATCTGCATTAGGATTTATGACGTTACTGATGATGTATTTTATATCATGGAAATTGATATAAAGACGAAAGAGTGCGCGTACATTACGATGTGGCAAGGCATGTAAAGATCAGAAAAGATACGAAGGCGATACGGTAAGATAATCCAAGCTTTACGAAAGTAGGAAACCGCGTGCTTCTGCATCTTAGCCAGCCAAAGTTTAGATATGATAACTCTATGTACACCTTGGCGTATCGAGCAGATATTTTTCTGCTTCGGGTCTATGAATTTAATTGGATATCTTTTTCAATCACATGTACGTGGCTTTTATTTAATTACATAATATGCATCGGTGGATAGCGTGCCAGTGAGCAATGTTATTTTTACACTAACAATAGTTTTCTTCACTTTAATAGAAAGTTAATTTCATTGATGAGGGTACAATGTAAACGTCAAAGATACTTATTATCCATTCTGTCCAGTCGGTAAATTACTACAGTGAGCTGATGCTATATTGTTCTGAAATGCAAACCAATTTAAAGAAAGCTTATGGATTTTCTTTCATTTATTCAAGAGCATAGACATATTCTTTAATCTTTGGATGACGTCATTACTCTATTTACCACGACCAAACACGCTTATTTTTTTTTAGGTAACCTTTCCATTTGTCAATTTATTCGAAGCACTTATCTAGATCCAGATAATTAGTCTCATTCATAAATTAAATGGAATTTGAATAAATGGCATAAGATGTAATCAGCTCTAACTTGCCAGCGACAAATATGGGTCGATATGGCTTAACTAGCCAAGATAGTGGAACTTGCATAACGGGCAGTATTATCATACCCACAATTCTTTACGCCAAAATACTTATTCATAATCGAGTAAAATTATCTGTCTAATGAATAGAATGCCTCACTGGGTCTACGTAAAACTATTCGTCTAAATAATGGATTGCCCCATCTGAGTCTGCGTAAAAGTGTTCGTCTAAATAATAGACCATCTCATTCGAATCTATGTCAAATTACCAGTCTATATAAAACAGAATCATCCGATTCCACGTAAAAGTATCTGTCGTAAAAATTAGCCTCCGCCATGACTACTTTGGTATATTAATGCTGACAGCAGCGAGGTCCATTTC
This sequence comes from Potamilus streckersoni, assembly GCA_016746295.1. NCBI lineage: Eukaryota > Metazoa > Mollusca > Bivalvia > Unionida > Unionidae > Potamilus > Potamilus streckersoni. The sequence goes on from JAEAOA010001999.1 coordinate 64,783, forward strand.
ATTCACTTTTGCTTTTTGGGGGATTTTCGTTGATTTTGTTGTTGTTTATATTCACTTTAAAGCATTTTTCTAAGCAAGTGGTGGTGGCTCGGTACATATGAGAAGGTATTAATATATCATCGTAATATCTGAATGGCCAAAAAGTCACGACCAAGAGGGTGAGCGTTCAAATCCTACAAGGATAATATTGCACGGGACCTGATAAGACAACCTAGGGCATGTTTTCTGGGCAGGATACCTACGCCACGGGAAAACTATCCTATCTGACAACTTGGTAATCCTGCCTGGAACACGGTAGAATTTTCTTATCTTTGTACCGCGAGGCTTTGTCACAACTTATTTCAAACTATTGTATTGATATACCGTAATGAACATTTTTTATTTATTTGCATTTTATTAACCAGGCAAGACAATCTAATTGTAAATAAAGATTTCTTTTTATTTTCTTAGTTTTGAAGTTGATAATTGTAGTCAATAATGACCAATACAGACCGTGATCGAGACCAAAGTATTGTAACAAGTTAACCCCATGTACTTCAATTTCCGATTCAGTATTTAATATTTCGTTTCGTTAAAACTTAACAATATGATTCTAAATGTTTGGCGGGCTCAGTAGTGATATCTAACGTGTAAGTTTTGGGTCACGTGATTCCGCCTATGTATGTATGTATGTATGTATGTATGTATGTATGTATGTATGTATGTATGTATGTACACACACACACGCACACACACACACACACACACACGGGCCAACTGTGGTTGCTATAGTGGTGTGTTGAAGGTACGGATCTGTTTCAAAATAGGAGATTATTAAACCAACAACAAAAGAACACAAAACAATAACAATCAAACAAATAAAACGAAAACAAACAAAAACATTGATCTACCGCTTGAAGGCAAAATAGCTCATCAAGGATGTTTAGAAGGAAGAAAACGAGAGACGACAGAGTGGAAAGAAGGATAAAGGCAGAAAGAAGATCAACAACAACAACAGTCGCTTAGATTCCAACATCATAAGAGGGTACAGTAAGAAAACTGGAATATCGAGCTGGAGATTGAGTTGAAGAATCTATTGTGGCATCCTCGCGAACAACTCCTAATCTCTTAAGTGAAGGATTTGGGAAAGAGAATCAGATGAGCCTTATTTTTCCGTTCCCATCTCTGTCAATCCTTGCCTTTGAAACACACGAGAAAAGAAGTGTGTTGTGTGTGAAATAAGGCCAGGGAGGTAAAATCACACTGTGGCTAAAGAAGGAACATTTTAGTGCTATCTAGGTAGCTCAGAAAAGATATACTACTCAATTATTGCCAATCTACATATTTTATATTGTGTTTGTTTTTGTCTATTCACAACTAAGTCTTAAACCCGTGCCAAAGTGTGATATAATAATTAAATTTGTCCCAATATCGTGAAATTAAAGATTACACTTTTTATAAAAACGCTGAACATCACGCAAAAAGACAGTAAATGACTGTCCAGTCTACCGCTTCGGTGGTCTAAGTGGTTAAAGCGTGCGACTCGGGTGCGAGAGGTCACCGTTTCGAGCCCCAACCGAGTCATGCATAAAAATGGTACAATGAGCTTCCAGACTAGGCGCTCAGCATTAAGATGTTTTAGAGTTTAGACTAGTTGGCCTGGTGTCAGTTTCATTTGACGGAGTGTGATATGGTGCTACATGTTTGTGGCATGATGCCCCTCTGCTAGGCATCACTATAAACTGCCATACTGCAGACATTGTAGCGATATCACATGAGGCTCCTGAGCTAGGCATTACTATAAACTGCCATACTGCAGACATTGTAGCGATATCACATGAGGCCCCTGTGCTAGGCATTACTATAAACTGCCATACTGCAGACATTGTAGCGATATCACATGAGGCCCCTGTGCTAGGCATTACTATAAACTGCCATACTCCAGACATTGTAGCGATATCACATGAAGCCCCTGTGCTAGGCATTACTATAAACTGCCATACTCCAGACATTGTAGCGATATCACATGAGGCCCCCAGTACTATGCATCACTATAAACTGCCACATTGCCGACATCGCTGCGATATCACATGAGGTCCCCTTTTCTATGCATCACTATAAACTTCCATACTGCAGACATCGTAGCTATATCACTAAAACTGATAAAGCTGCCGTATGCTAAAAGTAAAAAAGCTCGATTTTTACAGTCTAGAAATAAAGGATTGGCAATGGCGCCCACGTAATTTTTGAGGTGGTGTTGGGTGGGCGGCAAACATAGTGGGTAGTGGTCAACTATTAACTTTTATGGCTGTAGACCAAAGCATATTTAGAAGTGAAATTCGGGAGGGGGTTGTTGTTGTTGCTATTGTTGTTGTTGTTGTTGTTGTTGTTGTTGTTGTTGTTGTGGGACTTAACGCCATTTTTCAGCACACGATAGGCTATACATGGCGGCCAGGATTAATGGTGGAGGAAGAAACCGGGAAATTCGCGGAAAGAACCACCGACCCACGAGAAGCTACTGGCAAGCTTTCTCACATATCCACATTAGCCGAATTCTAGACTCGAACCCACACAGACAGGTTAGATAGCAGTGATCCGTAACGGGGGTGGTGGTGGTGCCCATGGACATGACAAGGAGTATTTAAGTATTTAACTTAAATAACAGAACAAGATAAATCCAAGGATTCCTAAATATACAATTATTTTTTCTAAAACAAATGCCAAATCATGCAAAGTAAAATGTAACCTAATAAGGTACTATCAATTTCTCACTAATCCATAAAATGGGTTCTAAGGTAATCCGAACAAAACTTGTATAGGGCTAATGTGTTATCGTGATTATACTAAATTCAACAGAATTATAAAACCAAATGTTATTACTTTGATGTAATCTCATAAATGAAGAATATCACAGAAGTCCTCGAAAAGTTTCAAATCATTCGGTGAAATTAGATATTCAAGTCCTGGAATATAATCACTTAATCCTCAAATTACTTGCCGTTTAAATAAAAGATTAACCACTCGGCTATATCCAACATCTAAAACACAAATTCTTCTCAGAAGCTTACTTACACTCTCTAAAGAATAAACATCGTACGTGTATCTTCGTTATATAAGTGTCATTTTGCGTTTCAATAAACGTATTTGATACAATAGAATTTCTTGAACAATTAAATCTTATCATGTCAACGTAATTCAGAGTTCTAAAAACATTCATACTCTGACCTTCAAATCTCAGTGAACCAATCAAATGTCAGGGAGTGCGTGAGAGCATTCAATAGGGCAAGTGTGCTATGAATCATAACAACCCACATTCAAACTCGGGTGCCATTCATGACCTGCTTAATTTTTGGTTTCACCTTAGATCGACTTTTATGACGAAGTGTTCATGCACTTTTACTATAGTACTATCGATTAAATTAAAGGATACAGAATGTAACTTCATAGTCTCAAACGACTTAAATAAAAATTATATTAATTCAAAAGGTGGTACATAATAATATAACAGATGGTCACATGACGCCTCCATGTATAGTCTGAGACGCAAATAACAGGTAGACATCGAGATGTTTTCATGTTAATTTTAGTAGTGCTACCTTATTTGATTACACCCTAGATTCGCTGTAGCTGTATCAGTATCCAGGTCTAGATCGGAGGTGAAAACGGTGGTAGCGGGTGGTGTTTCTGCTCCCCTCCCGCGAAAAAAACGTAAAAACATATACACAAACGTACAGTCATGATAGTCACTTTCTATTTGATCATTTTTTTTCTTGCTGTTATTTATTTGGTATTGTAACGAGGAATCCCCATGGACTTAAATTATTTTCGTTTCGTTGTATAATATTCGTTTCGTTAAAGTTTATATTGTTATTTCGAATGTTTGGCGAGCTTTGTAGTGCCATCTATCGTCTTAGTTTTGGTTCACGTAATTCCGCCTGGGTATATGGCCTTAGTACACAATTAATTTCACTATATTGTCTCTACATTTGTTTCTTTATACTGAACTTTCCACTGTGTGACAATCAATACAAATCATATGTTAATCTAAAATACCTTCAAAGATGACTTTACGGTTTAGTTCTTGTCAAGGGTTGACCTGCATTTCTTTGAGAGGCTGAATTGTAAACAAAACACCAGGCAATGGAACACAGATTTCACTTCCGGATCATCACCATGACGTTATTACTCAATGTGCACTGTCGCCGAAATACACACAGACAACCACACCATAAGCTCACATTTTAAAGCATAAACAATTGCCTTTAAATCCTTTCCAAGAATGCCAAAATCTAACTCTAGTATCACCACCAATTTCAGACAAGAAAAAGTGATCTAAAAATAGACTGGAACTACATTCGTGGGTACTGAACCGGATTTTATTAATTGTGTACTGATTCCTGAAAGGGTCAATATTTTTGTCAAACTTTATATTTGCATTTTATTTTGCATGCCACTACTGTTTCAACTTCATACATAAAGTCTTTCGAAATTTCCTTGCAAGCAAGACATGTGACAGCTGTCAGAAAGTGTGTAGTGCTGGTGTTCTATAGGGTGAAATTTGAGGTCCAATTGTTCTTAAGAAACTAAAACTAAATTTGCTATATCTTCCTTAATTATAGGAATTTTTCAGTGCAGTAAAAACCTAATTGTAATACTTGATAAGGCCTGTATGAAAATATTCTTGAAATTAAAAAATATTGAAATATTAAATTTTAAAGGAAATTTAAATAAATATTTAAATTTTAAAACCTTTTTATTTTTAAAACATTAAATTTTCATACAAGTTATAACCTTCAGTTTGACAAATTTAAGGCAGCAAAGTTGATTAATGAATGGTGTTTAAAACAAATGGTATTTTGGGTTTGTACAACTGATAATACTATTCCCAGGGGTACTGAAGCATGACAGCTCACAGTGATTTGGACAGCAAATTGCAATATGCCTATCCAGCTGCATATAGGTGTACATACTTAAGAAACATTGACAGGTGCTATGTTCCACATTTATTGTTTCAGGTACTTGGGCAGTTGTTTGTATAACTAATAGCCCACTCAAATTTAAAGTTTTGATGGGAGCACTACATTGTTTTATAGCAAATATGCATTCCATTTTAATGCTGATAACTACAAAAGTTAACAATTCAATATGAAAATACAGTTTCACCTCACTGAAAAATTATGTGAATCTCTCTCATGGAGATCTAAGCCATGTCTTTGAGATGCTGTATATCAGTGTACTGATATGAACTCATCTTGGTCACTTATAGCAGCACACTGCACATGTCCTTATGAGACCTTGCTATCACCATTGGATTACAGGAGAGCTTCCAAATTGATCCAACTCTAATACTTTGTTCCAGATACCAGACTAGACCTGAAAATATATAACATGTTTCACCTAATTCTAAAACAAAGAAGATGTAGGCAAATGAAGTTAAAATGTGTTAGATATGGTGATTTCAAAATAACATTCAGCTTGCAAATATGGGGAAAAAAGGTAAACTTAACAGAGTGACACTCAAAAATGTGAAGCAATGGGCATGTATTAAAGTGATATATGCATCCTAAGAATAGATGAAGTTTCTACAAGCATATTTAGCCATTTACAGGTTAAATACCTAATCAGGTAGAGTATGTATCATAAAGTTTAAGGTAATGTTGGAACGGTGAGGTTTGATCATTGGTGCAAAATATTGCTACATACCATTAATGTGGAAAGTCAAATGACAATGTACCAAATTAAAATTTATTACTATATGCAATCCTATTCATGAAGGAAAAACATTTTTAGATATTGTGAGTGAATATAGCAAAATGTGGCCACACAGATCAATTATAGGTACCAATAGATCCTATATCATCAACAAAATGTGAAATTTTCATCCCGAAAACTTGTAAACAAGGATAGATATTTGCATGTGTGGGACCTATACAATGTACTTGTTAAAATCACATGTGCAAAATTGATTCAAATAATCTGTTTGAACATTTTTAGTCTATTTTTAAGAGTCTTGGCTACCAAGTTATTAAGTTCAATGATTCAATGATTCAATGGAATCAGATATCCGCTAATGCTGCAATACCACCCACTGTCAAAGTACTAAATTGAAATGTGTTACCATACAGAGGCATATTCATGATGAAAATAACATCTTGGGATATTTTAAGTGCACACAGTCAAAACTGAGCCTTACAGATTCACTATAGGTACTATGTCAGCCTAACAATGTCAACTTTTGATTCCGAACATTACAAAATATATGCATATTTGTTCATGTCAGCTATGTAACCATGTTAGGATCAGTTGTAGAAAGCTAAATTTAAATAATCTGTTTGAATATTACTTATGTAATCTTTAAAGTGTCAGATAACAAATATTATTAGTCATTAATAATGCATAAAGCAAAATGGATCATGAGAATTCCCATAATATCATCTGGGCCACAATGCCGCACTACATCAATCAACACCTTAAAGAAACTGAACAATAAAATGGAATGCATTCTGTGTTCAACTTACATCATTTTGCTGTTTTCTTACATGCAATGGTAAATATACCTGGGTAAAGTATATTTTACCCCTCTGAGCTGTATTTCATTCTCTGACAGCTTAATATGATTTTGTAGAGAACTTGAACAGGTTCTAGTATAAAGTTTTCATCTCTGTCCTCTCACTAAATACCCTATAACTATGTTTATAAACAATTAATGATGGCTATACAAGTAGATATGTGTTACTGGGTTAGTCACCCCATCATAAACATAAATTAACTGTTTGGACCCCAAATAAATAGTTTCAATGACCTAAAGGTACAAAGCAAAAAAGAATTTTGTCTTCATGTATTTTAAACGAGGGTCTCATTTTGACTAATACAGATATTTTTTCTGATCAAATTTGACAAATATCCATCATTTGAGCTTGTAAAATGTTGTAGGAGTATATATGCTGATATCATTTAATATCATTCCAAAAAAATATCATATATGTGCATACTTGGTGGAAAAATTTTATTTTTTAATTGTTTTTTAAATTTAATTTAAATTTTTAAAATTAAAATTATTTTTTATTTTTAATTTCATTTTTATATTTTTAAAGTCAATATACATAACATATTAAAATTTCATGTGTATGTCATTAAATTTTTTTTTTACATCAGTTTAAAGTTTTTACTGACAGGCCTTAGTACACAATTAATTTCACTATATTGTCTCTACATTTGTTTCTCAATACTGAACTTTCCACTGTGTGACAATCAATACAAATCATATGTTAATCTAAAATACCTTCAAAGATGACTTTACTGTTTAGTTCTTGTCAAGGGTTGACCTGCATTTCTTTGAGAGGCTAAATTGTAAACAAAACACCAGGCAATGGAACACAGATTTCACTTCCAGATCATCACCATGACGTTATTACTCAATGTGCACTGTCGCCGAAATACACACAGACAACCACACCATAAGCTCACAATTTAAAGAATAAACAATTGCCTTTAAATCCTTTCCAAGAATGCCAAAATCTAACTCTAGTATCACCACCAGTTTCAGACAAGAAAAAGTGATCTAAAAATAGACTGGAACTACATTCGTGGGTGCTGAACCGGATTTTATTAATTGTGTACTGTTCCATATATACGGACCAACTGTGGCTGCTAGGGAAGTGTGTAAATAACCGGCATAGAGTGAAGACGTCCCCTGCAGTGTAGCAGTATAACCACCCCGCCAGGGCAAGCACACTTGGTCGTAATCCTTGGGTAGGAAGAAGCAGGCCAGGAATCTGAATAGGGTAGGGACAAGGTCTTTTTCATCGAGCAACAGCCCAGAGCTACAAGGCTCGTCCAAGTAACGCAGATGTCTTATAACAATACACGTTTAGACCGAGGATAGCTCTTCTTTCGTCATTTCGCACTGTCGTTTCTCTCTATCGATTTCGAGCGGATAACGGCGACTCTGCGACCAAGTCAGCGACTGCGACCAGTCGGCGTCCCTGCGACAGTCGGTGACCCTGCGACAGTCGGCGACTCTGTTACTCAGCTGGAGACTCTGCGACAAGTAGGCGACTGCGACCAGTCGGAGACCCTGTGACCAGTCGGCGACTGAGACAGCGACACAGTCGGTGACCCTGCGACTAGCTGTGACTAAGTCGGCGACTGTGACCAGTCGGCGACCCTGTGACCAGTCGGCGACCAAGACTGTGAGAGTCGGCGATCCTGCGACCCAGTCGGTGGTTCTGCGACAAGTCGGCGACTGCGACCAGTCGACGACCCTGCGACTAGAAGCGACCAAGTCGGTGGCGCCCAAGAAGCCAGAAATAAGTCAGTATCCGTCTGAGATGGAAATCTGTCACACTCTGGAGTGCCAGTCCTCAGACAGATCTAGCGGGTTATCACTCCAACTATAAGACCTATCATAAAGAATCCGACATAGCGAGACTCGGAGCAGTGTAGCCGAGAGATCAGTTCCGCTACAAATTGGTGGCAGCGGTGGGATAGGTCGAGGATTAGAAGACAGAATCAAGATGGTGTACGGATTGTCACATGTAGGCGACTGGATGCTTACCCCCGAGACGGAGGTAAAGACGGCGATTCCTTTCGAAGACGAGTTTCGACGCTTGACAAAGGAATGCGATGATTTAGAGAAAAGACTAACTACAAGGAAGGGGACTATGGCTATGAGTGCGGAGACGACCAAGAAGGCAGGAGAGTGCTCGAGAGAAAGAATTATCCCCAGACGACAGATTTACTTTAGTGGAAAGGCGATATTAACACCCTCGAAGTCACAGGAGACCAAGAATATAGCCGATACTACAGCGACAAAGGATGCTGTACATACAGCTCTCAAAGACCGAAAGAGATCAGAGAGCAAGGGAACAGTTACGGAAGGAAGCGATGAGGCGAATAATCTTCCGCAAAGAACCTTGAAGCGGCCGGTCTTTACGCCGATGTCGTACGGCGGGATGACACCCTTGTTGGATTTTATCACTCACTTCGAGATGTGCTCGACCTTAAACTATTGGACAGAAGAAGAAAAGAAACTGTATTTAGGTACGCACAAAGAGGTCAAGCACAGCAAGTTTTGGCAGTGCCTGAGAAGAAGTCGTACGCTGAATTAGTGGATGCTTTGAAGCAGAGATTCTCACCCCCGAACAAGACCGAGTTATACTGAGTTCAGCAAGGGAGTAGAATTCGCAAGAACGGAGAATCTTTACCAGAGCTCGCGCAAGCTATACGGCGGCTTGCGACTTTAGCTTACCCTGAGGCGAGTTTCCTTTTGGTTGATACGCTCGCTAAAGAACAATTTATTGATGCCCTGGACGATTCCGACATGCGTTTAAAGGTACAACAGGCGAGACCAACTAGGATTAACGATGCGGTACAGATAGCTGTCGAGTTAGGGGCGCTAAAGCTGAGTTGCAACGACAGAGAGGAAAAAGGCATGTCCGTGGTGTGTCGTCGCAGGATGAGGAACAAGGGCCGGCAATCAGAGAACTGAGAGAGCAAATGATGGAGCTGACAATATTGGTGGCTGAACTCACGACTGAAGTTAGGAGTACCAAACAAACGAGTAAAGTCCCAGAGCGACGCAGAAACAGAAACTATGACGAATTTGTTTGCTACGGGTGCGGCCAGCAGGGACATTTTAAGAAAGACTGCCCTGCTAAGAAGTCATGTAACAGTAATTCGCGACCGACTCCGCAGACGACGGGTCGCATGAGATATGACAGGAACCAGAGGCAGAGACGCAAGAGGGATAAGATTTATCGACGTGGAAACCGATCGTCGGATGCTGACGTCGGGTTGTATGTGGCAGGCACCATTCAAGGGACTGGTGTCGATCTCCTGATTGATACGGGTGCTACAGTAACTATCCTATCTAGAGAAGTCTATAGGAGGATTAAACCGGAGAAAAGACCAGACCTGATTCCTGTGAGAAAGTCAGTCTCGCAGACGGTAGACCAATGTCGGTCGACGGGAAGGGACTTTTTGAAATAAGCCTACATGGTGTTCGTCGACGACATAAAATGCAGGTTGCTAACATCTTAGCAGAGGAAATACTTGGATTAGACTTTCTTAGTTTAACTCGTGTCGACTCGATGTTAACAAGAGTCGCCTTTCCATCGGCAAGGAGAATTTACCTTGTACGTTTAAAGGACAAGTAGGATGCGCCAGGATAATTGTTGCAGAGACAGTGAACGTTCTAGCGATGCACGAGATGATTGTTCCAGGAAAACTTGACAAGCTGTCGTCTTCAGCAGTGCCGGAAATTGGACTGATAGAGCAGTATCAGAAGTTTGGAGAGCGGCACGACATCTTAGTCTCGAGAACGCTAGTCAGTCCCGGGAAAGGGAATTTGCTCGTACGGATACTGAATGCGACTGCAGATAACCAGACACTCTATACTGGGACAAACGTAGCTGTCTTAGAGAAAGTAGGAGGAGTCGTCGATTTGGATAGGAATGCGGCCGTTCGTTGTCTTCGGAATAATGAGTTTCAGCCTCGACTACCGACCCATTTGAAAGAAGTGGCTTAGGCGTCAAAAGAATCACTCTCTGAAGAACAGGCAAGAAAGGTGGATAGATTTCTCTGCGACTTCCTGTCACTCTTTGCCGCATTTGATGATGATCTTTGAAGGGCTACAAAGACGCAACACAAAATTGAAACAGGGAGCTCGAGACCAATAAAACTATCCCCGACAAGAGTTCCGATTCACGCCAGAGAAGAAAGTGACAAGCATGTGAACGACATGTTGAAGAAAGGGATAATTTCGCCATCTTCCGGTCCATGGTCGACACCAGTGGTATTAGTAAAGAAAAAGGATGGCACAACGAAGTTCTGCATCGACTACCGTGCATTAAACGAAGTGACTGTTAAAGACGCATAATCTCTACCGCAGATCGATGAGTCGCTTGACTCGCTATCGGGAGTAACTTGGTTCTCGACTTTAGACCTCATGAGCGGATATTGGCAGGCAGAAATGGAGCCAGAAGATCGGTTGAAGACAGCATTTGCGACTAGGCAAGGTTTATACGAGTTCAATGTCATGCCGTTCGGACTCTGTAATGCACCCGGTACCTTTGAGAGACCGATGCAGACACTTCTAGCGGGACTGCAGTGTAAGATATGTTTGGTGTATCTTGACGACATAATCATCTTTGGTCGCACATTTGAAGAGGAATGGGATCGTCTGCGACAGGTTTTTGACAGATTGTTGGAAGTTGGTCTCAAACTCAAGCCCAAGAAATGTCGTTTGTTCGCAAAAGAAGTCAAGTACTTGGGTCATATTGTGTCAAAGGAGGGGATACGTGCAGATCCAGAGAAAGTGTCCGCTGTTGTCGACTGGAAAAACTCAACGTTGCAGACAGAACTTCGCAGTTTCTTAGGACTATGTTCATATTACCGACGATTCATAAAGGGATTTGCCGATATTGCAGATAGCTTACACCGACTGACAGAAAAAGGGAGACCTTTTGTCTGGACTGAGAGTTGTCAGTCGTCATTCGATGAGTTGAAGACACGATTAACGACGAGCCCTGTATTAGCGTTCCCAGACCCTGGAAAGCCTTTTATTCGTGACACAGACGCTAGCGACAGTAGAATTGGAGCTGTCCTGTCGCACGTTCACAACGGATGCGAGAAGGATGTAGCATCTGCTGGTCGATCACTAACGGAATCTGAGAGAAGATATTGCGTGACGAGAAAAGAGCTGTTGGCGGTCGTATTCTTTGTGAAATATTTCAAGCATTACCTGTACGGAAGACGTTTCTTAATTAGAACAGACCACAGCTTCCTGAAGTGGTTATTGCATTTCATGAATCCGGAAGGGCAACTCGCAAGATGGATTGATATCCTGTCGCAGTATCAGTTTGAGATTCAACACCGTCCAGGAAGACTTCATCGTAACGCTGACGCCCTGTCCAGAGGCCCATGTAGACAATGCGGTTTTCAAGTAGAGACATAAACCGAAAAGAAAGAAACGAAAGTAAGCAGCGATGATCCAGCGACAAACATGGGTTTGAGTGCTGCGACTGATATGTCAGTAGCAGTGATACAGACGTCTTGTGGAAGCGATGAATTCGCCGAGGCTCAGAAATCCGACGAGGATGTCGCAATTGTGATGTGCTGGGTGGAAAGCAAGACACGACCACCGTGGGAAGAAGTCGCCAAATATGGCGTGCTGGTGAAAAGCCTCTGGAGTCAGTGGGACCAGCTAGAGATAAAGAACTCCATACTCTGTCGCAGATGGGAGTCGCACGACTGTGGAGAAATTCTCAGTCAAGCTATTGTTCCACAAGACAAGAGAAATGATATTCTACGCATGGCGCACGACTCGCGAAGTGGAGGGCAACTTGGCATCAGAAGAACTCTACAGAAGATCAGAAAGGAATATTACTGGGTCGGACTACATTAAGATGTGCGACTGTTGTGCCATAGATATGAGGTCTGTGCGAAACGAAAGTTACCATGACAGAAAAGGCGAGCTCCAATGCAGCTGATTTCGTCAGGTGTTCCAATGGAACGCATAGCTGTTGACATCTTAGGACCACTTCCAAAGACTGGAAATGGAAATGTTTATATTCTCGTGATTGCCGACTACTTTACAAAATGGACCAAGATATTCCCAATGCCCTGCCAGGAAGCTACAGTTGTCGCAAAGCTGATAGTAAAGGAAGTCGTGACACGTTTTGGTGTGCCACGACAGATTCACACGTATCAAGGACGACAGTTTGAGAGTGATCTCTTCCGTGAAATGTGTCGACACCTTGGAATCGAGAAAACTAGGACCAGTCTGTACCATGCGCAAGGCGACGGCATGGTGGAAAGGATGAACCGAACGCTAGAAGGCATGTTATCTGCTTTCGTCGAAGAACGACAAAGAGACTGGGATGAGCACCTTGCATACCTAGCGATGGCATACCGCTCTGCAGTGCATGAAACCTCAGGTTTTACTCCCAATTTCATGATGATGGGAAGGGAGGCAGACTTACCGTTAGATGTTGTGTTTGAAAAACCACCTGATCAACGTTACAGTAGTTCGCATGAGTGGATTCAATCATTGGAAAGAAGATTAGAAATTTCACATCATTTCGCCAGAGACAACTTGCAGTGCAACATGCGGCGAAAGAAGCGCTATTACGATAGCAGGGCCAGATGGGAGAGATTTCAGATAGGCGATCTTGTCTGGTTGTTTTCGCCAAAAAGAAAAAGGGGAATTTCGCCGAAATTACAGACATGGTGGTATGGGCCATACGAAGTCGTTGACAGGTTGAGTGACGTCAATTACAGAGTTAAATGCGGTAGATATGGAAAGCCCCTCGTAGTTCACGTGGATCGCTTGAAGAGGTATCAGGGATGTAATGAAGTCGCTAAAGGAGCGAGGGAATCGGACTCGGAAACTTCGGTATGTATAGATAAGGATCGAGGGAACGACGAACTGGATGCTACCAGTCAAGTTGCGCCTTATCCCATCGACACCATGGCAGAGGTTTCTCAAAGGACGACGGCGACAATGGAGAGTCAAGAACGGTTGGTGATGAGCGACCTAGGAGACAAAGGAAGCTACCCAAGAAATTGGAAGAATTTTATGTGAATTTCGCTAATCCGGAACAGTAAAATAAATGCCGTCAGAACATTCCTGTGTGTAACTCAAGTAACCGCTTGCGCTCGATTAGAATGGTTGAGTGCAGCATCCACTCAGATGCAGAATTACAGTCTTGTGCCAATCTTTAGCATGGTTTGAAATCACAGACACAATAAAGTGGTTCATCGCATTATTAATTTTCTTGTCTTTCCCAGTTGTGTATGGCAAGGACTAAAATTACTCCTAGAAAAATGAAGAATTGTCCGTTCTGTGAGAAGTACGATAGTGATGTGGCTCTTTTAGAGCATATTAAGCGCAAACATTCAGTAAAGAAATATCGTTGTGAGGAATGTGCATACAGTACAGACCGTACAGGTGATTTTAAGAAGCACCAGGAGAGATTGCACGGTCGAGAGAGGTCGCCACTCAAGGAGAGCGACAGGCAATACAGTAACGAACATTTGTCTAGTTCTGTTGCATGTGAGTCATTGTCAGTGTTCAAGCCGACGACGTTTGAGGAGGCACCGATTCCTACCTTTGTGATTTTAAGAGACGTCGAGTAACAGTAGCCTGTCTAGCAGAGGTCGAACCGCAAATCAGAATACGGAGAGAGACCGAGGACAAAGAAACCATTCGAGCTGATGGTACTAAACATAAAATACGACGAACTCTGAGAGTAGAAGAATGGGCAGAACCCTTGGCGGTACAACCGTGCGACCAAGAGTGTGGTTGTAGATGTCATGATAGCTGGAATGAAGGACAGATAAATGATGATGGACATTTATACTGAACATTAATTCTTTCGTGATTGTTTGATATTATGTTTTTACATGATTTAACTGTGATTCAAGTGATTCTAATTATTTGTTTAAGTTTCATTCTTGACAGTCGTATGTGCGTGGAAGCACATATAGTGGAGGCGTGGATTGTGTAACGAGGAAACCCCATGGACTTCAATTATTTTCGTTTCGTTGTATAATATTCGTTTCGTTAAAGTTTATATTGTTATTTCGAATGTTTGGCGGGCTTTGTAGTGCCATCTATCGTCTTAGTTTTGGTTCACGTGATTCCGCCTGGGTATATATTCGATGGTCGTCCCAGAGTGATGGGAAGGTACGTTACTGGGTTGTTTTTTTTTTTTTAATGGATATGCGTAGTTCTTTAGTCTTCGTGTTATTCTGAAGGGATAAAAGACGCGTGAGAAAATTCGAATCGAGCGGAGGGTTGTGGTCGAGTTGCATTCCTTATTATTATTTTATAATACCGTTAAGAGAATTTCATGTAGTCAGAAATTTCGTCGTGCTTTATTTATAAATCTGCAGACTCCTATGGGTTTAGCAAGGTATGCCAGCCACTCTTGATCGCTTGCATTCGATTTTCTTGTCACTAATGAATGGATACAAATTGTTTTGCAATTTATGTGTAGAATCATTATTTATTATTCAGAATAACATCAAAAAAAAAAAAAAAAACGCTAAGTGTGGTGGTAATGAGTACTGGGCCATGTTTCTTGCTAAATGAATTATGCCAAGCGTTTGGATGTATGACCGCAAGATATGATTCAAAAGATTTTCCTGCTGGTTCATTCTTAGCAACGTCCTTGATATTTTTCATCCACTTATAACCATGAAAAAAGAGAGAAAAATTTCGCGCATTATTTTACAGATAAAATTCTCTAGAAACGAATCAATGTTCTCTTTGAGAAAACCCCTTAAGTTGTTGTCCGTTCTTTCCGGTAACGAGTTGCCAGTTGATTAAGTAAATTTCCGGTTTGACATGTGATGACACTGGTGAAGTAAGTCTGTTGAAATTGTTGAGTTTTATCGTGCTTTAATATAGTTTTACAGCAACTACAACGCTGCATACATTTTCAGAATTTGGAAAAAATATGTAGGTAAGTTGAAACAATTTGTTTTCATTAATCTGCATTCTTTTGATTATGGCATTGAGATACAGTCGTGCCTCTATATACGAGTTGTTTCCCTTTACTAGAATTTTATATAATTTATGAAAAGATAAAGATATATCAGTTTAGCAAAGAAAATGGTAGAATATTGTTTAAGATTCAGGACACGATCGGCTGTTCATTTGCGAGTGTGTTCCAGAGAAACCCAACACATTATTGGAAGAAGAAGAAGAAGAAAACATGAAGAAAAGCTTAGGTAGACAGTAGCAGGTAGCTACACCTGTTTCTATGCAACTTGCCAAGTTATTATCGTGGATGATAGGAATGCTTTATTGACTTGTCTTAATCCTGGGGACTAACCCTTTAGGAAGTGCCATGGTTTGATAGCTGTATAGATTGCCATTGTGCATATGAATAATGGACAGTCTGAACTTATTACAGCTCAATTGTGCTTCCATGGGTTGGACGTAATGGTGAAATAAAGCTGTTGTAGCATACTGTACATGGTTGCTCCCATGATGTACTGTGCTCAGCACAGGACCCTTCCAGTCTGTTGATGTTTTCTTGCATCATCATTATCTCATAATCAGGTCACTACAATGCTCTCACCAGATAACACATTCATGTCTACTTGTAGTTCTATTCTGAGGGATGACAAGTAGTTTTAGAACTAACTCTTGATCGAGGCTGGGCATTGTAGATGTTCATCTTATGAAAGCTTTATGAAACTGGCCTTCTGTAAGTGCAATTGTTGTGAGTTTTATCTGATAATACTGCAGACTGTATTGCGTGTTAGCAAATTGCCCCTCTGATGCTTGCATATCATGACTTCTCTCTGTATAATGAATGGATACTGAATTGTTTGGATGAACTCCATCATCCATCTTTCCCAATTCATGTGGTTTCCAGTTTCTTGAAGCATTCACAATCGCTATAAAAAAACTTTCTACAAAAAAGCAGTCAAACAGCAAAGGTGTGTGACATGAATGTTTGGCATGGTTTATTAAATAAATTTATCAAGTTTGTCAATTATGAAGTCTATATTTGCAATAACATTTAACGCAGCATATCATTTGCAAGTACTTGTATCTTTTTACAAGCCTTCTTTAACCATGAAATATAAAAAAAAATCAGCTGCATGTATTTAAGAAAAATTTATCCCTGCAAATCGTAATATTTATTACTTATCAATGAGAAATTCAGCCTGTGCAAGTTTTAGACTTCAGCCAGCGAATAAGACTAGACATTTGTTTGGAAATTATTATAAACTTTTCAGTTGTTTCGGCTAAACATTAAAAGAATTTATGTACAGGACAGTTAAAAACAGTATTTAAATGCTGATTAGTTGGGTAGCCTATAGTAATAATATTAGTATCTTAGTCCTACCTTGTGGACAACCACAACAAGACAAATTGAGGGTAGGACATCGTAGCTAGGTAGCCTACACCTGTTGTCTATGGCAGATCTTTGCAGAGTTGAATTATCTGGGATGAAGGAATGCTTTTATTTGTTTGTCCTTGTAAATGCCTTTGGGACCAAACATTTCTGGCAGTGGCCATGGTTTGATTATGCTGGTATTAGTTTGCCATTTGGCACATGAAGTTAATGGACAGTCTTGAACGTTATTACAGCTCTAGATTGTGCTTTTCATGGGGGGGGGGGGCAACTACAGCTGTTGTAGCATTACTGTAACACTGTGTTGCTCTCCAGTGATGTACTGTGCCTTCAGCACTGGACCCTTTCCAGTCTGTTGATGTGTTTCCTTGCATGCAAGTCCCAGATTACTCCTCCATATTCCCAGTCCTACAACATAATTCTCATCACCCAGATAAAACCAACATGTGCTATGTCTTACATTGTAGTACTATCTTATTCCATGATGGGACTGACTAGTGTTTTATACCTAAGCTCTTTAGTACAGGCTGGGCATTGGTAGATGTTCTCTTTATGAAAGCTTGAGTGAAACTGGCCTTCTTAACAGTGGCATTGTTGTGAGGTTTTATCTGTGTTTATGCCAAGGTATTTTGCAGTGTCTACAATATCTCCTGTCTGGCCATGGATGTCATATGACATATCATTGAACTTCCTCCTGTTGATAATGTGGAGAACTTGATTCTTCTGGGGATGGAACTCCATCATCCAATCCTTCTCCCATTTCTGTGGGTTGTCCAGGTTTGCTTGAAGGCTTTCAGCATATGCTGCTGATTTAATCTTTCTGTACAAAATGCACTCACCAGCAAAGGGGTGTGCACTGAATTGTTTGGATATGGTTTAATTAATTAAACTTGTTACAAGTGTGTTGTCAAATTATGAAGTCTATTTTGCAATACCATTTAAAACGCAAGCAATATCAGTTGAAGTAGTTGTTATCTTTATTACAAGCCTTCTTTACATGAAATATTAAAAAAAAATCAGCTACATGTATTTGAAAAATATGTTAATGCCCCTGCAACATTCCTGTATATATTTATTACTTAATCAAATGAAAATTCAGCGCTGGTGCCAGTTTAGACATTCAGCCAAGCAGAATAAGACTAGACATTTGTTGTTTGTATACCTAAACAATGTCATGCATGTATATTGTTTTTCTGAAAAGTTGGAAATAAGTTTTGTTTTGGAAATAAAATTTGAATACTGGTAGTTTTGCAAAAGGCACTCATTTTAGTTTAAAACAAATTTTTCACCTTTCCTTAGCTGGGGGGAGATCATCGTATTCTAATACTAGAATTGGTCAGATGTTATGTATGAAAATTCATTTTATTGTTTACTACTGTACAGTAAACAGTTCTAACAAATTTAATTGTTTATTCTAGATAATACTCGAACTGATGTTATGTGAGAAAAAATAATCCTGGCCATTTCTTGTATGTATCTATATAGTATTTTTAATATTAAAAAAAGAAAGAAAATCAATTCTATTTTTCTTGCACTTAAGATTTGATTCCTATTGTGAATGGGTTTCACAGGTGTATGAAACATGATGTCAGGCACCTTTTAATTAGTCCTGGGAAGTAAGACCCAATGCCCAACGTGCTTTTCAGGGTTGCTGTCTTTCAGAGTAGTATTAGATTTTGATGTTCAGATTTGATTTTTTTAGGTACAAGAAAATAAATATTTGACAGGAAAGTTGAATTTAGTGTTACAAATCTAACTTGGTCCTATTAAGTGCCACAGTTAGGGATCATCCATAAAGAACGTCTGCAAAGATGGGGGGTGTAAAGGACCTTCTGGACATTCGCAAGCTGGTATTTTTTAAAAAATTATATTCTGTGTTGAACAGCTGCTTAGGCCTACTGCATTTTTCCAGTATGTTTTGCAGACGTCCTATTATGGGTGATCCCTAAGTATAAATTATTTGTTAATTTCAATTTGTACAATTTCATGCCACAGAATATATATGAATGGATTTGCATTAATACATAGGTCTGGTTCCCACATATCAGCCCTGCTAGATGGTGACGTCTGCAGGGGGTGGGGTAAGCCACAAGAAGACAAAAGTGGACAAGGGTAAGGGGTTTAGGAAAACAGGTATCTGCGGACGTCCTTTATGAACAAACCCTTATACCAAATATAACTTGATACTTTTGTCACAGTTTTTTGAAATATCACTTGATCCTGTTAAGTGCCACAGTTATACCAAGTATCACTTGATCCAAGTGTCGGTTCTACCCAATCCTATTAAGTCACAAGTTAAAAGTTTGAAACAAAGAGACAAAAAAAAATCAAAGGGGATTGATACACATACATATTACTGGATTATCAATAAATTAATAACTTGTTTAATTTGAATATATACAGCAGTAAACAGAAATTAAGTATTTTCAGCTGAACATAACTATAGTCCCTGCCTTATTTCCCTCATTCATATTAAATGTAGAATGAAGATAAAAAAAAATGTTATTTTAGGATTTAACACCATTTTTCAGTACAAGATAGGCTATACATGGCAGCCAGTACAAATGGTGGATGAAGAACTTGGGAAACCCCCAAAAGAACCAACAACCCATAAAAAGCTTTTGGCAAGCTTTCTCACATAATGACATTGGGGGTTGTTTTTGGTTGATAATAATATTCAGTTTGTTGAGGTCAGATTTACCAGACCATATCGGCTTTTCAATAAAGTTTGAAACAATGCCTAGTTTGGTCAGAACATGGTGGCTTAGTGGTTGAAGTGTAGGACTCATGACCAATCTGATTAAAATCAGATCTCCCCTGTCCTAGGTGAAGATCTAACAGCAACTGCTTAGGGGTCATGTTCTGGTGACCTTTGAATTAGCCAATGGGAATGCAGCTTTCAAACACCGTAAAGTGAATAAAATTGTTCAAAAGACATTGATGTGCCACACTGCTCAGTCTCCTAAATGCAAGTATATAAGATTTCATTTGATTGAAAGATAAAATTAGCAATTGTGATCAGAACATGAACCTTGAGCAGTTGCTTTCAGATATTCACCTAGGCCAGTGCAGATCTGATTTTAATCAGACTGACTTGTGACCAAATGATATTGGTTTAATTCTGACCATTGACTCAACCTAAATTGTCTACCTTGGCGTGTGCCTTGGTAAGGCAAAATTACTGTTTACCTCAGGATGATATAATATTCCAGGTGTTTCTGTGCCATAAAATACCAAAAAAGGTCAATGACCATATTGGATAACCCTTTTGCTTCTAGACATTAAATGCCTTAATCAGGGCTAGTGTTAAACACCTGCATTCAT
Source organism: Potamilus streckersoni (assembly GCA_016746295.1). Classification (NCBI taxonomy): domain Eukaryota; kingdom Metazoa; phylum Mollusca; class Bivalvia; order Unionida; family Unionidae; genus Potamilus; species Potamilus streckersoni. The sequence continues at coordinate 84,963 of JAEAOA010001999.1, forward strand.
ACTTGCTAATCATGAGGTAATTGTGAAAATATAATAATGCTAGTTGCTTTTTAGATGCTATTTTTTCAGTGATGTTTAGTAAATCAATAGTAAAACTCCAAAAATTTAGTAATGTACATAAATCTGAATCATAAAAAAAGACCTAGATTTGGCATTAATTGACTATGAAAGATGCTATTGAGCTTTTGGTCATACATGTACCTACTGATAATACACAGTGGACTTGGGCACAACCATTATATTTTCAAGGGGAAGCAAGATATATCTTTTATGCCCAACTATGTCATTCATAAGTCTGGAAATATTTCTCAGATGCTCTTTTCATTTGGCAACCCCCCAAACTGTAAGAATCCCCAAAATTTATATAAGGCTACTTTTTTATTGGCAGGATATCTATAATTAAATTTTGAAATTTTGTTTTTTGTTGTTTTAGAAATTCTTGCTGTGCTTCTGTGCGTTTACTTTTTTTCTGAACAATTATGGAATTTACGACAATTGAACTGAATCTGATATAAAAATAGTTGTTGTCCCTTCTTGGTCAAAAATATCTGGATACCACCAAAATAGGTTACATTTACTTGTCCTAATAAAAAAAGCCAGTACAAATATGACTTTTCAAGTTTATCCACTTGTAAAAATAAGTATTAAGAAAGAATGTTAAATTCAAGCCCAGTTAATAATACAATCCCTGATACAGGTAATTTTGTACCAGAATAAATAAATTTCTTAATACATAGGATGATTTAGGGGCTTTGAATGAGACCTGCTTGTTTCACGTTATCTTTTTTTAGAAACCTGATATCTTTTTTAAACAAACCTTTCTTTTTTTTAGGAAAATGGCAGAGTCAGAAAACATAAACTTTACACAACTTTGTGATAAACTAGATGATGTTGTACTTGAATTTTTCAATACCCTGTCAACTTTGTATGAAGTGCAAGACAAGCTGGAAGAAACAATGAAGAGCGGTTTCCTCAACCTCTCCAGGTCACGTTACAACATGGGTATCAAGTCGGTCAGCTGCTTGCAGTGGGATGAAAACAACATGGTTGCTGCAACAAAAGTCTGTGTAGATTTGAGCAGCTCTTTTACTCCATTTTCACTGCAAGAAAACAAATCTACTGAAGCTCATGTGCCACCAGAAACTGAAACTACAACTTTAAGATATCGCAAAGTTGCTTCAAAAAGTTTTCATGATGATGATAAGGAAAAAATTGAAGATTTAATACCAATGATGAAGATAGAATCCAGTTCTAAAGAGACGATGAAGGGCCTGAAATCAAAAGATCCTTTGCATTGGTTTGGAGTGTTGGTTCCACAGACATTACGACAGAGTCAGAGACAATTCCAAGATGCAGTGGAGTTAACAGTTACCATTGCAAACCTTCGCACAAAACTGCTATCTTTGAGAAAGGATTATGTTGGACTGAAGAGAGAGAAAAGAAAATTTAACAAGTCCGTTACCTGATATTTTTCATTGGTCTTTTATTGGAAGGGACAACTGTAATAGTGCTTTGAGTCTGCAGCTTTGCAAATATTGTGACTAGTCATATCTGAATAACACTGCATGATTATACTTGATAACTGTTTACAGATGTCAAGCTATCTCTGTGAGATCTGGCTATCTTACAAGAACTGTGTCCTATCTTTCTCAATATGCATATCTGCATTTAACAGTAGTTTTAAGGAATTCTTCAAGTAGAAAATTTTTGTGTGTCACATGAATATTTTTAATACATTTTGATGAATGTATCTTTATTCATATGAAGTTTATTCATACTTGCAAGTGTATGTTTGGATGGAGAGATGTATGCAAGATATTTTGGTCATACATGTATAACTTAAGAATAACACAACAGAAACAATACATTGTAATTAATTTAACTGACAGGTGTACCTAAATTACAGTGTCATAATTACAAATAGGAAAAAAGACTTCATCTGCAACTTAAACAACAAATTTGATTTATTTTTAGTTCTAAAAATTCAGTAGGAAACATGTTCAAAATATGTTTAAATTAAAGTAATACCCATTTATCTCGACATCCCCCAGTGTGGCATAATATTATTGACATGTGTGGCAATCAAAATAAGTTTATAGTGGGGGTGGGAGGTGAAAAAATATAAATTTAGCATATACAGCTGTACATGTATGTGAATTTAGTCAGTACGGGGGAACATTTCATCAGTGTGCAAGATCTGAAAGAAAAATTGATAATTTAATGAAGGTAAAAGACAAAACTAGTTTGAAAAACACTGACAACTTAGGTTTGTGTTGCCTTTGTGCTATATTGTAAAATCCATTATCAACAAATATGCCAATGACACATGGCTGCATGTACATAAATTGGCCTAGGTTATGGGCTTCCTGAGACAACAGAGGTACCCTTTAATGAGGCTGCCAAAGGAAAGAGATTACTCAAAGAGAAATAAATAAAAAAGTTGCCAATGTACATTTGTAAAACACTTACCATTCCAGAGTGAATAATGCATGTAATTAAGCATATTCAATACATTAAATTGAAATGGAATTTAGTTTAAAAGTTAAGGCAATTAAAATTAGATCTTTTTTACATAACGGGCAGAGATGTAGATCTGAATTTTATGCAAGCTTTTTTAGTCTTGATAGGTGTTATCTCTATAAGAAATGCTGAAACTTACCCAAATGTCCATGTTCTTCTTTCAAAATTGCCAATGTGCTTGATTGTGAAAACAAAATCTGGTCAAACAATCACAAATTGAAAATTGTGCCCCTGTTAGCCATCATAAGCATAAAGTTACTTGTTTTCAATGGAAAATGAAACTTGCATGACACAATTAATTTGTTCCAAACTTCAATAACCTTTGAAAATGCAAGTATCAATCTGATTTCACTGCCTTTGTACAAATTTGGTATCAAATTAATGAAGGGTGTATTCTTTTTATAAAAGATTGGTGCTGGCTTGTTTTTATGATGGGTGCATCATGTGTTGAAGTCACAGCAAAACAAACTTCAGAAAACCAGACATAGGCCCTCTGCAATTGAAGAATTAAGCCTGGGGGCAACATCAAGAAACTCCTGCCTTGTCAAGATAAATGATAAGAAAACAAAGAATTTGTTCCAGTCTGGACCCAGGGCTTCTGTCCACATGTACAGTTATATTCTTATTTCAATGTGGACATAAGCATAACTTACTTGGTAGTAATAATAGACCACCAGACTGGGGACTGGGACATTTTATTTTTGTCCACATAGATGGTTTGTTGATATAAGTGGGTAGTACTGTAGTTTAAAATAACCCCTATGATACTCTTGAGAGCACATGTACAGGTGTCCTCACACCATAGTGTTCTTCCATTCAAGCCTCAATGGGAAATGATAAGTAACCTCCCCTTTACAACTGTGTGTTGCAGGATTTGATTCTAAATGCAAATCTTTTGGAGTCTAATTTTTTGTTGAAGTTTTTAAAAGTTTTAAAATGAATTTGCTTGTCCTAGTGGCATTTGATTGACTATACCTATTTGTAATTACAGTTACGTAATCTGGTTATGACATTATGGTAGCTATTAATCAATGATGAACTGAAGCACTAAAATAACTGAATAGGCACATAGCCAAGTATAAACATGGAAAATCATGTCAGTCATGCAATATAGGTATATCTCTTTTTTAAAAACGCAGATTATTACCATCCACTTTGTTGCATCAATCCCAAAAGAAGATTGCTGCATTTTTCGGCATTTTTAGAAATTGAGTGATGTAAGTAAACAACCATAACCTTACAGCGCTTCTTGAATTTAACAATTTCTCATACATTTCTGACCTAATGTTTTAACATTTTGTGGCTTAATCATTTATTGCATAATATTTAGACTTTAGTTTCTATGAATTTTGTGTAATATCTTTAATTTACAATGAATTACAAAAGCAGGCTAATAACCATGTTTGCCATTATTACACAACTGCAGGTTCACTTATAGTTTCAAACTGATTTTAGGAGGAAAAAAATGCAGACACAGCAAAATATATTTATTTTGAAAGGGTTCACATCAATTCTATTCTTCAAAACAAATCTTTTAGATGTAGATGTTTTAGTTTTGAAACACATAGAATCATCATAAAATAGCTTGCAGAAATCAAGCAGTAATATTTTGAATGCTACTGGTCTCAGTTTTCAGTTAATTACTGTGAAATGTAAATTTTCACCTGAATTACCCCTTCCCCCAGCATGGACCCTTATTTTGTTTGACAAACTATTGTGAACAAAACTAGTCTCAGTCCTTTCAGTGTGTTGTTGCAAAATTTGTATTGTCTGTTTTCATTTAATTGCCATGAAACTTTGTACATATTGCACCTGAATTGCCCTCCCTGACCCCCAGCAAGGAACCTTTTGTTGTTTTTGACAAACTATTGTGAACTAAACTTGTCTCAGTCCTTTCAACGGGTTTTTGCAAAATTTGTATATGGTATCTGAATATACACTGACAAACCACTTTGCTTGCACATTTTTTTAAAATAAGGCATCAAACATTATGTAGCCCAGTGTCTAGGGCCACTCCAGTTCTAGATCAGGTCCTCCCATAGTCAAAGAGAGTTGCCCATCGGGCTTGTTTTTAAAAAGTATAATAAAAAAGTAGTAGTAATAATAATAATGATGATAATAATAATAATTCTATTTTTGTAAAAATCATTTTATTTTCAGTGGTAGACCATGATTAAATTATACGTGTTTATTATGAACTTCCTGAAAGATAATCATAAATCCTTATTAGCCACAGCTCTGTTGGGGTTACAGAAATTGAAGATCACTTGCTCTTTAGAATATTTTCTTGATATTTGTATACAAAGCAAAGCATTTTATATGGTAATGGGGAATAATACTATATCTATATACATACATATTTCTGTCATGTGTGTTTTTGTATAGGTTACCTAAAATTAGTACTCTTTAGGAATAATAATCAGTTGCTTGTGTATCTCCTTCTGCCCCATTCTGTCTCTGTCCAATTGTCTTTTACTCCCTTTCAGTCCCATTCTGTCTCTGTCCAATTGTCTTTTACTCTCCCTTTCAGTCCCATTCTGTCTCTGTATGTTCAATTATCTTTTACTCTCCCTTTCAGTCCCATTCTGTCTGTCCAATTGTTTTTTACTCTCCCTTTCAGTCCCATTCTGTCTTTGTCCAATTGTTTTTTACTCTCCCTTTCAGTCCCATTCTGTCTCTGTCCAATTGTTTTTTACTCTCCCTTTCACTCCCAGTCTGTCTCTGTCCAATTGTCTTTTACTCTCCCTTTCAGTCCCATTCTGTCTCTGTCCAATTGTCTTTTACTCTCCCTTTCAGTCCCATTCTGTCTCTGTCCAATTGTTTTTTACTCTCCCTTTCAGTCCCATTCTGTCTCTGTCCAATTGTCTTTTACTCTCCCTTTCAGTCCCATTCTGTCTGTCCAATTGTTTTTTACTCTCCCTTTCACTCCCATTTTGTCTCTGTCCAATTGTCTTTTACTCTCCCTTTCAGTCCCATTCTGTCTGTCCAATTGTTTTTTACTCTCCCTTTCAGTCCCATTCTGTCTGTCCAATTGTTTTTTACTCTCCCTTTCAGTCCCATTCTCTTTTATTGTAGTCAGTCAGTAGTTAAACATATCAGTTAGTATCCAAGTGATTGATGTTTAAGATGTGATAGGTTATTAAAAACTTTTCAAAGTGCTAGAGGTAATATTTTTAACCCTTAATTCATGGAGGTCACTATTTTGATGCCTTAGATCAGTGTCCAGGTATGCTACTGAAATTTTTACACATATTCTATACTGTGACATCAGCTATTACACATCTATTATACTGTGACATGAACTAATATATGAAACTCAAAGCTGTTGTTTCAGAAAGATGAAATCAGTAATTATTGAGATAAAAGCATGAACACATTGCTGTAAGTATAATGCAGTCATCATTTGAGGAAATAAAATCTCACTTAATTTCCTCCTGAAGCACAATATAAAGCATAAAACTGGGGCATCCAATCTTTATTGGCTGGGGGCCAAGACAGATAAAAGGATTAAGGTCATGGTCTGCAAGTGCTGGAAAGGTTTCTTATCCCTGATTATGTATATTAATTGAAATGCATATTTTTAAAAGGACTGCCTACCTGGTTGCAGGCCACACAATTTGACAGATGGGTGCCATATATGAAAGGGTCTTTTGACTGCAATTAGTCTTACAGTTACCAAGGAGTTCATTGTCCTGAGATGATGTGCATATCAATTGATCATTGTGCTTTCCTTTTCTGTAAGAGTGCTTTCCCTTTGTGCATTCATAATGGTGGTGCTCACCAGTTATTGTGTACTTTTGAGAGAGTGACCTATGTAAGGCAAAGTTGTATGCATTTAAAACATGCTCAGTGGAGAGAATGTTGGCATACCTCTATTCTACACTGATGTAATGTGGCTGATATTTCTTCGGATATTGTACTTTTGGAAATTGTAAATGATCTTAGCATACTGCTAACTAAAATGACTGATCCCTTGTGCTCAAAAAATCAACCTGAATTTGTCTTAAGTACATTATCCTTGGCAGCTATTAAAACGGAAAATGAATTTTGCCAGATTAGAATTACCAGCTTCTGAAAGTGCAATGAAAGAATTACCAAATATATAAAAAGTTATCTGCTCTTTTTTTAAAAAAACAATTTACCTCTGATGTTTGGGAAGTGAAAATGAGCAAGTAGAGCTATCACTTTTTTTGAAAGGTGCACAAATATGGAGTATGGCCAAGCTCCATACTCTATAACCCATATTACACCCATCAATCATACACCAAAATAAAGAGAATTAAAGGTTTTTTGAACAATACCTAAGATATATAAAGTCTTTTTTAAATAGTATAACTAATGAGGAAACTTGGGAAAATTCTTTTTCTTTAAAATTCTAACCATTTGCTAAATACAAAAATGTAGAGCACCACCAATTTGTAGGAGTGATTGCCCTTTTAACTTGCATCTGGAGGCTTTACATCACTGGGATAGGGATGCGATGGGTGGAGAGGCAAAGATATATTTTTTCATGTGAACAAATTGTTCATCATTCCAAATATTTCTTAAGGATTTTGCTAGGCAAATGTATTGATTCATTTATCTAGAATCTTATAGACAGAATCATTTATCCAGAAACAGTTATTAGTATAAGATATATTCAGAAAATACATTCATCAGAGATAAAGAGATTGATGAGAATGATGCCTAATGTTTGTAAATTCTCTCAAAATAGATGTGAATGTGACAAAACGTGTGTATACTTTGTTTTTAGGCCTCTAGTGTAGGTAAACAGTTAATATCTGGTATTTGTTAGGATCAATTGTTTAAAGTTCATTTCAGTACTTAAAGTACAATAAAGATACAAAATATGTGCATTGTTTTAATTTGAATTCTAAATGCTGGTTCAGCTTTCTCTTGCTAATCATTGTTCTCATTCTATCCATTTTTAACTCATCTGGCCAGAAGTCTATAAGAGATTTTGGTACAGTTAAGCATCCATTGTCCATCAGCATGTGCTGTTCTAAACTTCCTCTAAAAAAACTATGGACCAATTACAATTAATTAACAGCATCGTGACATTAAGGCCTTTTTGCATAAATGGTGCCATCAAATATGGCTATCATTGCTAAAGATGGAATAAAATTCAAATAATGCTTCAACTTCAGCTGAACCAAATTTTACAGATAGCATCTTGACATTAAGGTTTTACAGACACTGCTGATCCACTGTTAAATTTACATCAACTAGATGTCTTTTTTTTAAAACTGTTTTACCAAATTTGTATTCCAACATGACAGCTTTTCAAATTTACATGTACATAATGCTGATCCAATATGGCCACCAATACCAACTATAGGACATTTAACAACTCAAAAACCATTAAACAGAATTTAGCCAGATTCGACAAAGCATTTAAGTAAGGTCACTTTAATGTGGATATGTGAGAAAGCTTGCCAGAACTTTCCCATAGTTCAGTGTTTTTTTTTTTCTGGGTTCTTTGGCTGCTAAATATACTGCACGCAATGAAAAGTCAATCATGTGCTGATAAATGGCATTAAACCCTTAACAACATTTAAATGTATACAAATGATACCAATTTTTCTTCAGATTCTTGAAAGTAAAGAAGCCTTTCAAGTTTGTACAAAAATACTGATTAAGAATCAAATATGGCCATCATTACTAAAATAAACAAGAGTCCCTAGAAGAGACTGTTGCTCTACTACCAGAAATAATTTCTCAGAATTCAAGAAAAATCATTTCTTCCATTTAGCTGCTTCGTGTTACAACCATACCTGATATTCTTCAGCAACAAAATATTTACAATTACATGATGTGGTTGACATGTTGCTTATTGTGTACGAGACTGGCATCATTTTCTTTTAGGATCAACACAACATCATGAGGTTTCTGGTGAAAACTACATTGTGAATTGATTGTTCTGAAGGTGTGATGATAATAAAATTTGCAATATTGAATACAAGATTGGTACTATTTCCATTTTTTGTTTGTTTTTGTTGTTTGTTCTTAGAATTCAAAGATGGCCATGACGTCATAAACTGGTTTGTTTGAGTAAGCAAGTGACTAATCAGGACTTTTTGTGCTCTGAACTGTCTGTTGGACACTTGACAAGAATAGCAACTTGGGTTTGTTTGATCAACAGATGATTTGCTGCAGTTATGAGATTTATGTCACTTTTGCTTCCTTACTGCCTTTGAAGTTCTCTAGTCAAAATCTGTAGCTCTGATATAGATAAGACTCAGCAAGGTGTAGCGATGCTGTGTGATATCTTCCAAAGACTCGGGGTAAGTTTTGAAGCAATTCAAAGATGTCTTGAGGGAATCTTTGAAGCATTTCTTCTAACCATGAAGAGATTGATTTCCCTCCTTAAGTTCACAGCAGAATCTTATCTGACATCCTAGTGATGTGACCTTCCCATCTCAACTGGGATTTTGTTAGCAGAGTGTGGAAGCTTGGAATGTCTATGTGAGGACCTCAGTGTCTGGGACCCTGACCTGCTACTGTATCCTCATCTTTCCAGGCCATCCATGTGAAAATGGTTCAGCTCTTCAGCATGGCACATTTTGCAAGCATACAGTAAGATTAACAACACAGTGGCTTTGTAGATATTAAATTTTGTTTGTAAACTGACACCCCTGTATCCCACCCAAAGGCCACACTTGCTTCAGCAATTCTGGTGTTAGTTTCATCATTGATGTGGACTGCACATGATAGTGTTCTGACAAGAAAGGTGAACCTATCCATTGTCACAATCGTTTGTTCATGTACTTGACAGTATTTTCTATGTTAAGACTTTTCTGGAGCAGGTTGGTGCACCTCTTATGTCATCATGATTGTGAGACTGAACAGAAATGGTTCATACTCTGCTGCAAGTCAGACTCATATTTGCCATTCAGGTTACAGTCATCAGCAAGTAGATCACGAACAGTCACTTTTATTAACTTCATCGTCACCTTTAGTCTTCTTCGTTTGAACAGCTTCCTGTCCGTCTGGTATCAGATGTTAATCTCAGTGCGCTAGTCCTGGAATGCATTAGTAAACATGCATGGCAGAGAACATTGTACTGTTTGGGTTAACGCGCACAGCCTTGCTGGACTCCATTAGTGACTGGGAATGGTTCAGATGTTGATCAAATTGAAAAGAAAGCATCCTGGCATGCAATTTGTTGTAGAGCTGGTGTTACTCAAAATGGAAAAGTTGTTAAATGCCTTTTTCACTAAAGAATTAGACTGCACTTGGCAGAAAGCATTGTGGCATTAAAGACATAAACAAAATATGCCATCAAATGTGGCTGTCATTATAAAGAGGAAATTTTAATGTTCTTTTTCAGTACATGGTACCATATACAGTACATGGTGGCCAGTATATATTGTGGTGTATGAAGAACATGGGAAGAACCACCACCATCACCAACCCACAGAAGCTACTGCCAAGCTGTTTCACAAACCAAAACTGGTTCAAGTGAAACTTAAATTTATGCAGACATTGGTGAGATGTATGAAAAATCTGTAAAGTAGAGCACCTTAAAACTTTCAGCCATCCAGGGACTCACATATACAAAAGGAGGCTAAAAATTTATGTACTTTGTTGAAATGTATGCATTAAATTTTCAATATTAACATCATAGTGAAAAGTTGGATTTACATAAATACTGTTTCAAATCAGACCAAAGTTAGTACATTTATATTTAACACAAGCTTTTATATTTTAGAGCCAGACTGTTCAGTGCAATTTTGAACAGCAATATTTTTGAAGTCTGTCCTTATCTTCTCTGAAACAATAAGATTAAAGGGTAGCTAAATGCCATTGTCAGGGAACAACATCAGTTTTAAGCTTACCTGGCATTAAGCAAAGTTACGTGATGGATATAGTTTGATGGGAATTATTTAAATTATTTATTGGAATTTGCTAAGTGCTCATTGAATTAGGAATAACATGTCCTTTTGTAAATATTATGACTTGTTTAAAGGCATTTTGGATTGCATTGCTGTTGTACATTATGATGTTCACAACTATTGGATTGTATTGCTGTTGTACATTATGATGTTCATGACTATTGGATTGCATTGCTCTTGTACATTATGATGTTCACGACTATTGGATTGCATTGCTGTTGTACATTATGATGTTCATGACTATTGGATTGCATTGCTGTTGTACATTATGATGTTCACAACTATTGGATTGCATTGCTGTTGTACATTATGATGTTCACAACTATTGGATTGCATTGCTGTTGTACATTATGATGTTCACGACTATTGGATTGCATTGCTGTTGTACATTATGATGTTCACAACTATTGGATTGCATTGCTGTTGTACATTATGATGTTCACGACTTTTGGATTGCATTGCTGTTGTACATTATGATGTTCACGACTATTGGATTGCATTGCTGTTGTACATTATGATGTTCACAACTATTGGATTGCATTGCTGTTGTACATTATGATATTCATGACTATTGGATTGCATTGCTGTTGTACATTATGATGTTCATTGGAATTCATTTGAACATTCTATACCTTTGAACTTATGACAGGATATTTAGGATTATCTGGGATTTAATTTCTGAAGTGTCACTTCATAACTGAAAATAAATTGTTAATTTTATTAAAATTATTGATTTTACTTGTTCTGGTACATTTACTATGACCGTGAGTCATAATACCATCTTGTTAAGATATTCAGATTAGGTTAATCTGCTACTACATATAGATGTCATTACTAAAACCAGAGAAAAACATTTACATGGCTTATCCAAAAGTGCTGAACAGAATTAATAAAGAGTTCTGGTATAAAAACCTTCCCAGTTTGTTCAAATAAATGAAGCTGATTCATCATAAAATATGACTGTCAATACCAAAAATAAAAGAACCTGTCCATCTTCCATAAACAAATGTAATTTTCAACTCCTTTGCAAAAACTTCTGATCAATTTCATGCAAACTTGGCACACAGCATTAAGGCCTTTCAAGTATTTACAAATGATGTTAATCTACAACCATATATGGTATTTGTTACTATAAATAGAGCCTCCTGTAAAGAACATGTTCACAAACTGTTTATCAGAATTTGATCAAATTTAACATACAGTATTTTGGCATAATGATATTTTCAATAAATGTGGCCAGCATTACAAAAAAACAGAAAAATCTTTAAATGACTTTTCCTCAACAAGATTTTTATCAAATTGACAAGAAGCGTCATGGCATGAAAGCCATTCCAACTTTTACAAATTGTGCAGATTTACCATCAAATATAGCCATAGTTACCAAAATCAGAAAATTTATCCATCAACAATGGCTATGCAGAACTTCTCAGAAAAAAGCCTGACCAATTAAAACCAAACTTAGAATGTAACATAAAATCCTTTAATGATCTGGCCACTATTGCCAAAAATGAAAACTATTGAAATGACATCTCTAAAACCACTGAAAAGAATTTGATCAAAGTTATCAGAAAGAATCTGGAAAGACTTTTTGAAAAGAATGCCAATCTACCATCAAATACGGATGGAATTACTACAATTAGAAAACCTCTAAACTCCAATACTAGCAGAGAAATTATTTGAAAACTTTACACTAAGCAACCTAGCTTGAACAGCTTTCAAATTTATAGAAATTATGCTGATGTGCTATCACATATGGTGACCAGTACTCAGATAGTTTTAGATATAAAAACAAATAAAACTTGAAATATCATATCAACAATGCTAAAGAAATTTTTACAGAAAGCATCCAACTGTCCCAAATTTCTTGGCCAACTGCTATTGCATGTGGCTGTTCTGAACATGCAGATCAGATGATCAGTCTCTTTTTTTAAAAAAATTTATTTCATTGCATAATTCCAAAACAAAATATGCAGTACAAAAACTAAAATAAAAACTTGTCTACCTGAACACACTTAAAACAAACTTAAAAAGTTTGTTGCTTTTAATATAAAAATTTTGAGGCAACCCTTTAAAAATAGAATTCTCTGACCAATGCCATTTGTTGGATTGCTATCCATTTTCAATAATAGAATAGTGAGAGTTCAAAGTTGAGAAATGGAATGTATGGAGTCTTTAGAGATACATCCAAAACACTCATCAAGGTCAATCTGCCTCGATGACTGCAAATATATTCTATTTGACTGGTAAAATTTGCTTCCAGTTGTTAGCCCAACTACCAACTACCAAGAACCAATTTGGTAAAAAATCATCAGTCGTTTAATTGGTTAAAACGTGTGACCAGTTGATCAAATATCAACTACTACTCCAAGATTTTAAGTGGTTTTGGGAGCATAACTGGTTCACATTTGTGTATCACCTCTTGCTGGACAATACAAGTATTAGGTCATATGGGTTTACCAAATAAATTCTTATTTGAGGAATTGAAATAATATCATTTTCTAAACTTTTTTTATTTTAGAGTTTACCTGGTTGTTGTTTTTGGGGCTTGACACAATTTTTCAGCACACGATAGGCTATGCATGGCGGCCAGTATTAATGGTGGAGAAAGAAATCAGGAAATTTTCAGAAAGAACCATCGACCCACAAGAAGCTACTGGCAAGCTTTTTCACATATCCACATGCACCGAATCTTAGACTCAAACCCACAAAGACAGAGGTGAGATGGCAGTGATCCGTAACGGTCTGTCATCCATCATGTATCAATTACTATTGTACATCTCAAGAAGTGTATTATGAACAGCACAATATATGCCTACCCAATTTTAATAGTCATCTTTGTAGATGACTCAATGTTTTTGGGAGAAAACATTTCTTCTTTCAGTTGTCTTGGCCTTTGAAAATGTATACCCCCAATCGACAGGCTTCATCCTTCAAGTTTGGTCTGTGATGCTGTTGTGCTCAGTTAGGCAATGATTGTTAGACCCCAATTCAAATGGCTTCTTCCTTAATCAAAGTGCTCGCCAGTGACCATGATTAGTCCATCTATGTGATGAAGATCTCTGGTTATTATGCAGAAATCACAGATGTTCTTTCAGTCATAATTACCTTGACCTTAGACCATTTGACAATGTAAATACATGGTTCTTCAAGTCATCCAAGAAAGATTATTATGGAAGGAGAATTCCAGTTATTGTGAAGAAACCATTATCTTCTTTCAGTCAGTGACTGTGACCTTTCACCATAGACTGAAAAAGTTGAGAGGCTTCTTATTGTATGGAAACCATTTTTCTTCTTTAGTACTAGACAGCTAAACCATGACATTTGACCCCAACATTGATAGGGTTTTTGTTATGTGCATTTTGTAATTTTTTGTTCATGACTGTAAATTGAAGTGATTTTTCTATAAAGATGTTACATAGCTAATTTTGTAAATGGGTATAGATTCTTTTTTATATTAAGAGTGCCTATAGATTACACAGGATCAATAAATAGATGTCAAGATTCTAAATAAACATTTTTCAAGTTTGGAGTTATTTGTAGATAGCAAGTTAAAGTTGGGTGATTGAGTATTGCAACATAAGTCATGTGAATAAGTATTGTGAAATATTAAACCGAGTTGTAAGATCTATCATGTTGAGTATATTGCAACATATAGTCATAACTGACTCTTGGAGTCTGAGCAATGAATTTATTCCTATTCTGTATTTTTTTTCCCGATGTTCTTGTGTTTAATCAGTCCGCAGACACATTTAATGTTGCGTTTTGAGACAAATCAAGAGTAGACATTTGTTTGGATTATTTGTTGGAATTACAAAGTGCTTATTGGATTAAAATATTATTCTGGGAAAATTTGTGAATTTATTCAGGAGTCCTGGACAATGCTAATGTGATACATCAGGACTGTTGGCAGACCAGTTCATTTGAGGATCTGAAATGGAACAATCAATTTTTTGGGACCAGAATAGAGCCATTTAGAATTATTTTGGATTTAATTCTAAACACTAACTTCTTTTTTCAATTTTTCATTTTGTTACTTAAACTAGTAAGAGAAGAAGCAAAACCAGCAAGTTCAGTAAATTTACCAAATAATTTATTTACAATGTGAAAAAAAGTTTGTAAATTGAACTCAAATATTGGTAATAACTTGATTACATGTTCAACACTGTACCAACTTAGCTACTGTGAATTCAATAAGGGTAAAAGTAATTAACATAAGTTTAAATAACACACAATACACAGGTTCAACAGACACTTTATTGTACATATAAAATTATCTCTTTCGCATAATGGGAGCAAATCCTGTCACATCACACTGCACCAGCCCAGCTATGAATCTTTCTAAAGGATCCTCAAGACAGGAGACATGTGGGAGTTTGTAGGGTTGTGAAGAGTGTCCAACATCTGTATGTGGAGCCAATGATAATCGAAACTCGACAAGTCTGATCCTGAGGATGCTATGATAATAAAACATCAGCCGATACTCCATACATGCATCGTAGGAAACAGGTATGAATTATATGGGCATAATAGTCAAGTACATTTAAGTACTGACACAAATTGGGGTTCAAAAGCAAAGTTTTTAAATGAATGAAAACTTGGCAATGGGACAAATGAAGTGAAAGAAGCACTGTGACTCTGGAACAATGTGATTGTAACGAGGCAACCAATTTGAAGTAAGGTAAGGATTTATAAGGGGAATAATGCCTGGTAATGCATGACATATATTTGGATTGCATGATAAAGCCTGATGTATGCAAAGGTAGGAATGTTAGATATATGTATTCGATAGTCAGTTATGAAATCACATGTGCACTAATAGATGATGATACCAGTGAAATGATAGTGTAGCATAGATACAGTATTACAGTGTCTCTTAAGCATATGGAAATAAATAAAAAAAAACAATTGTGTGATAGTCTCACAAAGTAAACAACCGAATAATGCATTGATTGAAACAAGCGTGTAAGGAACTAGTGAGGCACTTGATGTGACATCTGTCTCTGTGCAAAGCTAATTCTGTCTGGGTGCACCTAAATTTATCTACAATATGCATTAGAGGACCATGGACCTAAGTTCTGGATAAGATGGTCCGGAATTCCAGCCTTAGCAGAAGTTAAGATATTGGTATGTGACCTTGACCATAATGACCCCCAGTGACCATGATAATGACCTTGAAGATAAGCTCTCTCACCCCTGGTGTGGTATATAACCTGCAAATGATGCATACAGATAAACCAATTTGCACTCCTTATTCCCAAACATCTCTAAAGTTAGTGGGCAATAAAGTGATGTAAAATATAAAATACTGCTCTGTGACCTTGACACTGAAGACCCTTTCACTATCAATGTTATGTGATACAGCTTCTAAAGATGATATACAGATGTACACCTTTTATCCCTTAATATCGTATAGCTTTAAAGTTGCACAGAAAAGCAGTGTACTGAGTGATGCCTTTGACCTTGAAGTTAACCATCTTGAAGTTAACACATTTAATGTGGCATACGACAAGCCTTCTAGTGATAATGTCCAAGTATAATACATAATACGTTGGCATATCAGGGTCTATTTTGTTTGTTCTACTAGTTACTCCCAACCAACTGCAAAGACCCATATCTGCCATAGCATTATATGATGGATGTTATGGGTCTGTGCAGTTTGCAGCTTGACTCCACTTGTGAGTGAATAAAACAAAAGAATGATTCCTAAAAAAAACAAACAACAAACAAAATCCCCCTTCCCTTCAAAAAAGACCAAATAAAACCAGAACAATAACAAACGATTCTCAAAGATGTGAAGTAAAGGAGTCAAGAGCCACAACTAGTACAACTGGTAAGTAAATTTTTTTATTAGAAATTATTTCATATGAACATATATAACTGGCAGATATTTTTGATGTAAGACATGTATTTTTAAATATTTAACATCAGTCAAGTCCTATGCTTGACTAAAAATGGATTGGATTCATTCGATTGAAAGGGTTTGACTGGAATGCCACTATTAAAACAAAATGACCCTCTTAGGCCTTCAGCATATGAATTCAACTGTGATATGGGCCTTAAGCATCTGAATGCCATCTTGAAATAGGCTTTGAGCATATGAATGCCTCTTGATTATAGGCTTTAAACATTTAAATGCCTCAATACAGGCCTTAAGCAACTAAATGATACCTTGAATAGGCCTTGAGCATTTGAATGCCTCTTGATAGGAACCTTAAATATTGAATGCCTCAATACAGGCCTTAAGCATCTAAATGCTACCTTGAAATAGGCTTTGAGCATTTGAATGCCTCAATACAGGCCTTAAGCAACTAAATGATACCTTCAATAGGCCTTGAGCATTTGAATGCCTCTTGATAGGAACCTTAAATATTGAATGCCTCAATACAGGCCTTAAGCATCTAAATGCTACCTTGAAATAGGCTTTGAGCATTTGAATGCCTCTTGATAGGGGCCTTAGGCATTTGAATTCCACCTCGAAATATCAAAACCTCTCTTGGGCCTTAATGCCACCGTGAAATATAAACTCTCTTTTGGACCATACGCATTCGAGATGATAAGTACAACAGTTTTAATAAACAACCAAAATAATATTAGGATATAAATAGTAAAATATTAAGAAAATGTCATACAGTTTGCTGATGTTGATTCTAAAATAGATATAAACTGAGTTTCTGGCAAATTGAAGTAAAAGAGGAAGTGGCAAATAGTACATCCCACTGACACAAATCATGCACAGGAAATTGCATGACTGAAATACACATTTCTATTAAATGATATTTAATTGTATTGAGAGAATAATGCAGAGTATGAAAGCCATATATGTGAAAATAATGTACTTTTTTCATCCATGCTAAGAAATATATTATTCACTTGGAACAAACAAATTTTCTTATTTTTATTGCTCCAATGGCCTTTCTAGCAATACTTATAATTAACTGGCAGTTTCTTTAATGGTATCATGTAAGATAATGTCATTGGTTTATATTAATGTACAGCTGCCTTTTGTTTCTATTCACACAAACAATATCAGTAGTAAGATAACTCTCCTTCCCAATTGAAGGTAAAAATGTACATAAAACAAAAACAAAATGAAAAAATAAAAAAAGCACCCAGTGGGATTCAAACCTAGACCTCCAGTATGATTGGCAAAAATACTTACCACTAAAACAAGCCAATGTTAAAAGAGCATTTCAAATTTCTGTCATAATTTTATCTATATTTATCAACTGCAGTCAACAAATATTTTTGTTAATTCACTACAGTGAATTATAACGTTTATTTCTCTTAGAAAATCCAGTAATTCACATCCTTGCATAACATAGTACATTTATTATATATGACACAACTTACAAATTTCATTACAACTGTATGATTTTATTCAATCTTTTGTGTTACTTTCAGTTAGACAAGGTATTATGGATGACAAATGCTCCTTTATTTGCATGCAAAAGCTAATGAGTCAACATTTACAGACATTTATTAACTATGATATATTAGACAGACCAATGCTTCTGCAAGGTAGCTATGAACAAAAATCATGTTAGTGCTAAGTAGTGGAAGATGTACCAGATCCATTTTCTCACAGAAATCAGTTGTCTATGTGATGTTCATCTTCTATGCTGACTATTATAAATGACTCTTAGTTACAAGTGCACACTTTATGAGGTCAAGGGTTTGTCAGGTCAGATCACATGAATTATGACCATTATTATTTCAAACATGCATTGTTAAGTGACTAGGTTTCCAGTGAAGAAAAAACAAATGCTTGATCATTAGCACCTATACTACACCTCAAGTATTCCTCCTATATTTATAAAAAATAATTTTAAGATTAATACAAAACTAGAGTAGTATACAGCAGGTTTTTTTAAAGTATTAAAAATGTTAATTTTTAAATAAGGTGCATCAAGATTGAAGAGTGCCACTTATCTAAAGTAATTTTTCAAAAGCATTTTTGACCACACATACTTAAAAGGCCTGGGGTGAATAATGATTTCATGCTAGCCTGATATGTTGAAAATGCTTGATGAGAAGTGAGAGATCATGTTTGGTTAGGTATGCTTAAAAGGCCTGCAGATAACCATGAGATCACGTTTAGTTAAGTGGCAAGGATGTCATTACAAACTAATTTCTTCCCATGACAATATCTGCGATCAGTCCTAAATCCTCCATGATCAGTCCTGAATCCTCCATGATCAGTCGTAAATCCTAAGACCAACACACCTTAGGTCTGATTCAGTTATAAGTTTGGTAGAAATTTAAGTCTGACTTAAATGAGAACAATCAGATGTCTCAAGACCAATCTAAATTTAAGTCATCTTGTACTTGTAAAACTAAACCCAGGCTAGGTCCAAGCTGGTTTTAATACATGCATTTTATGATGTCCTTAAACTCTGGAATTATACTTGCTGTTCAAATACAGACTTTTGTGTATTTAAAGAATTCTTTACAGTATGCATTTGGTATGCAAAATTAAAATCTAATAATTAATCCTGTATGTATAAGAATCAGGTGCAGTTTTTAATGTGAAAAATTATGTATGAACACTTTGGGGAAAAAAGTGACCACTCTGCCTAACGCATTTCCAGTATGGTCCATCAAATGTTTGAAGATGTAAATTTTTGTATAATTGGTGTAATACAACGGAGTTAAAATTAGAGATGGCTACAAGTGACTGAATGAGTATTGCACAATCATCATGTCTTTAATTATAATTATACATCATAAATTGTCAAATCTATGGCTGTATACACCATTATTTGCTGAATGTTGCAAAAATCAGGATTTATCTAACTTCCTAACAATTATTAATAAAGCCCTGTATATTTAATAAGCAATCAAGTTTCACAACAACAATACTTAAAAAACAATACATGACAAGTATTCAAGAAATACTAAAAAGTTATGTACTACACATTTTCTGGATAAAAGATAAAATAATTTACATAAATTACAGCATTTGGAAGCTTCGGGTCACTTTTTGCAATACTTAAGTCAACCCAAAGGAATGTCAAGCTTGGATTTGCTTTCCAATGTAATGATTAAGTGATCAATATATCTGTAAATAGATACACTTTATACATAAGATTATCATAAATCTATACAGCATTTCTAACTTGAACACAGGCAGACTAGAATATAGTTGCTTCAATTACACTTTTTAATTTCAATGAACCAAGTATTCTACACAAAGCACTAAGTACATGGACCATGTTTTACTTATGTTTCTAAATGGTGATGTTGATTGTATTTTAGTAAACTTTGCTAAACTTTAGCAAACTGAAATGTCAGGTCCCTAGACATACTTTCCTCATCAGGTGTTACTTTCACTCAACTCCACATAAAGACTGATTTCTACCATGTCTGATTGTATTTTGCAGTACCTATCTAAAGGACTTACTTGTATAACTTAAGGGGTTGTAAATCATAAAAGTCAATACCCAACAACAAATTGTAACTCAAGCCTGACTCCACCTGTGAAGCCTTAAGATTTGTGTATTGGGGTGTAATTAAGTTGATACTACACAAACTCTGAGTGAAAAATTGTCTAGACACTTTGTTTGATATGCATTCTGTATTGGTACAGGAAAATGACTATCAGCTTAGCTACACATGTTACTTCAGGATAAGGCTTCATTCACATGTCTGCT
Organism: Potamilus streckersoni; assembly: GCA_016746295.1. NCBI lineage: Eukaryota > Metazoa > Mollusca > Bivalvia > Unionida > Unionidae > Potamilus > Potamilus streckersoni. The sequence goes on from JAEAOA010001999.1 coordinate 105,028, forward strand.
CTTACCTAGGGTTTTTCATTACCATAGTCGGGCATACATTCACTAAATGTCATCAAATTATACTGCACCTTCTGTTATAAAATTGAAATTTTTCTTTCACTTTTAAGCAGTAGATATAGTGCCATAAAACTGTTAATCATGTGGTGATGTATGAAAGATAATGACATTTTTTCTTACAATTCTGTCTCTAAAAGGAAGACTTCCAAACTGCTTCATACAAGTTAGCAGAAGTTAAGCTGGATTCCCTTCACTTTATATTTACATTTTATTACAAACATATTTACTTTAATGTGCAACCACCTCTCTATAACTTCTGTATTTCTCAAATGACAATACCAGAAAAAGGGTGGGTGGGAGTACCTAATCAAAGTTTTCAAAAACAGGTGGATTTTTTAAAATCAAAAAAGTATGTGTCATATATGCTTGTATGTAAGTAGGGTCCAAATACAGATTGCAGAGGCCAAAATCTGCTGTCAAATAATATGGCAGATCAGAATCTGTGCATCTTTTTAAGAATAAACATTGCACAATTGCAGATCAGTCAATGTTTTCTGTGGTTGGCTCAACTTGTAAGCAGGTATATATTGGATTTGCCAAAAATTTGTGACTTATCACTGAATACATATGGTAAGCAAATTACTCTGGAACACAAAAAATTTTGAGGATTTATACGCAAAATAATTATTCTAATTTTGAGTAATCGGACTTGTTGATTTACTCACGAGTAAAAGGCCAGTTCTATATTTTTATATAATACTTGCTGACTCCTATATCCTAAAATAAATCTGTGGACTCCTGTATCCTAAAATAAATCGGTGGACTCCTATATCCTTATATAAAATCTGTGGACTACTATATTTTTATACAAAACCTATAGACATTAATATTGTTATATACAACTTATTAATCTTTTTATCATTCAATAAGGAGACCTGTATAATCCTAATTTCCAAAGTGACTGAAGCACCTTATCCAATCAAATAAAAAAACAAACAATACTGTATCACCTAAGCAAGGCTGCTATCATTTCCATGCTCTGTTTAAAGCTTTTCTAGCTGCTAGTTTCTGTGTTACAAATGAAAGCATGAACATTATGGCTAGAACTGAGGCTATTATCCAATGTTCAAAGTCTTCTTTCAAAACATCAAACATCTTGGATGGCTCAACCCTAGTATGGAAAATATCTGAAATAATAATGAGAGAATGAATTTTAACACACAATTATGGCATATCCATGCCCTCTTTTAAATCAAAGTACATGTATCTGAATTTTAGAATTTATATACAAATGTAATCTGTCAGACAGTAAGCTTACATTTTGGAATTTTCCCAATAAAGGAATATTTCAAATGGGATGAATTTTGCATTGCAAATATGGATTATTATCCACTCTCTAAATCATTCATCCCTTAATGTAAACTTCTGACTTTGAAAAAGTACAAAACAAAAAAAAAACAACAAAAACTATACATATGGACTTAAATATTCAACTTCTAGATTATTCTTAATCCTTATTCAGTACTCCACTCATCTTGCAATAATATGTTACTGATCACAGATCACACTGTCTTGATATTCCATGCTCAGAATACTTGCAAATAGTGCACATATTACTCCTTTGGAATAGTAAATATATTACTCCTTTGGAACAGAGCATTTATAACTCTTTTGGACAAGTGCATATATTACTCCTATGAAATAGTGTATATATTACTCCTATGGAATAGTGTATATATTATTCCTCTGGAATAGTGTATATATTACTCCTATGGAATAGTGTATATATTACTCCTATGGAATAGTGTATATATTACTCCTCTGGAATAGTGTATATATTACTCCTATGGAATAGTGTATATATTACTCCTATGGAATAGTGCACATATTACTTCTATGAAATAGTGTATATATTATTCCTCTGGAATAGTGTATATATTACTCCTATGGAATAGTGTATATATTACTCCTATGGGATAATGTATATATTACTCCTATGGGATAGTGCACATATTACTTTTTAGAAACAGTGCATATATTACTTTTTTGGAATAGTGCATGTATTACTCCTATGGAATAGTGTAAATTTTACTCATTGAAATTGTGTATACATCACTCTTCTGGAATAGTGCATACATTACTCCATAAGAATAGTGCATGTATTATTCTGATAGAATTATGTATATATTACTCTTTTGGAATAGTGTAAATATTACTCCTATCGAATAGTGTACATATTACACTTGTGGAACAGTGCATACATTACTTTTCTGGAATAGTGCATATATTACTCCATTTGAATAGTGTACAGGTTATTCCTTTCAAATTGTGCATACACTACTCTTGGAATAGTGCACATATTACTCTATTGGAATAGTGCATGTATTACTCCTTTGGAATAGTGTACATATAACTCTCTTGGAATAGTGAATACATTACTCTTAGATTAGTGCATACATTACTCATATGGAATAGTACAAAAATTACTCTTTTGGAATAGTGCATATATTACTTCTTTGGAATAATGCATGTATTACTCCCATGGAATATAGTTCATAATACTCCTTTGAAGCAGTGCATACATTACTCTTTTCGGAATAATGCACATATTACTATTTTAGAATTGCTAATATATTACTTCTTTGGAATACTGTACATATTACTCCTTTGAGATAGTGCAAAAAATTACTCATTTGGAATAGTGCACATATTACTCCATTGGAATAGTGCACATATTACTCCATTGGAATAGTGTACATATTACTAATTTGGAATATTGCATACATTACTCCAATGGAATAGTGTATGTTATACCCCTATGAAATAGTATACATATTACCATTTGGGATAGTGCATATATTTCTTTTTGGAATAATGTACATTATACTCCTATGGAAAAATGCATAAATTATTCCTTTGGAACTGTGCATATATTAGTCCATTGGAATAGTGAATATACTATTCTTATGGAATAGTGCATATATTAGTCTTTATATTATATATATTACTCCACTGGAATAGTGAACATTTATTATTTAGAATAGTGCATGTATTACTCCATTGGACTAGTGTACATATTAGTTCTTTGGAATAGTGCATATATTACTCCTATGTGGTAGTGTACACATTACTACTTTGAAATAGTGCATACATTATTCTTTTGGAATAGTGCATATGTTACTCCTTTGGAACAGTGCATGTATTACTTATTTGGAATAATGTATTACTACATTAGAATATTGCATACATTACTCTTTTGGAATAGTGCATGAATTACACCTACAGAATTGTGTATACATTTCTCATTTGGAATAGTGCATCATCTGGTGATGATGGTTTTCATTATAAAGGCAAACTATACTGTAAATTATGCACATACCAATGCTACACATCTATAGCCAATTTTTTGAGCTTAATGCCACATGCTGAAGGATACACCCATATGGCCAGCTAAAGTCATATTTTTCATACTTATATTACAAAGAAAGAAAAGGGTATTAACAGAAAATGACTGTAGAAGACAAAATATATCAATTTGTGCTTGGATACACAAGCTATGATGAATCATTCACCTAAACTGAGTACTGATGAAATGATGGGATCTTAAAGAGAGAAAGAGAAAGAGATTAGTCCAATATTGCAGAACCTGTAAACCACTATCAGTTCTCCTTTTAAACCACCCACCTATTTCTACTTTAAAATTGGGTATTCTTTAATATTCAGCCTGTTATATTTTATAATTGTGCTGATTAAAAAGTCTGAATAAAATTACATTCATTTACTTTTCATTAAAATTCTTATCCTCTGAAAATATAATTACATAATGCTTTCCTGGCAGTATTATCTAGGTTTTAATATAATAGTAATTTATTTTCACTATTTAATGGTCTAATTATGTTAACTAAAGGTTTGGTTATCTTAAAGACTGATACTTCATGGAGAGAGATATAGACAGGTGGACCATAGCAAGACAGATAAGCACAAGATCTGAAGGTAATTCGTTTTAAAAGATACAAAAATTTAACATATATTAGTATCATTTGGTTTGTTTTATTTGAACATAGTACTTGGTAGAATGATTCTTAATTGTCACCTGTTCACAAAGTTGTACAAAATAATAATTAAACTTATATTTGTTTCAAAAAAGGTTTACAAATGAGAGATCTTCAAATTATTTTATCAGCTGAAACAAATTTCCAAAGGCATGCTGCTGTCCAAAATGAATCCTCCAAACAAAGAAAATATTCATTTATTTATATGATATTTTGTACAGTGGTTGGGATGTCGAAATCATGCTTTTACCTTTTCATCATTTTCAATTTGTTAAAATACAGCTTTGTAATAAAATATTCACAATGATAATGAGTAAAATTAACAATAAAAAACTTGCAAATTAGTGCTTATAAATTAGAATGTTTTGTTGTAATAATGCAAATGCTATTTTGTAACAATCCATTAATCAATGATTTGATTTGTTAAAAAGAAACAGTCTGTATGAAAATAAAATGATCATGGGTTCTAATCAGAAAGAACTTGTTTAATATTTCATATTTCTTTGAAAATATTTACCCAATCACAATAACATTAGCAAACACACTCCACTTGTAATGAATCCAGACCACACAAAAAGGACAAAAAAGATAAAAAAAAATCATATTTATAAAAATCTCAAAATCTCTATGTCATCAAAGGTTATATGTCTATGACTGAAAAAAGAATGAACCTTTCTCTTTACATGAAGGGAGCACAACTGGAAAAGGGGTATGATAACGAATAATGAGACAAAGTGGTAAGATGATTAACAATGAGACACAAAGAGGGTGATGATGACTAATGAGACAAAAAGGGGTATGATGATGAATTATGAAACACAAAGGGGTATGATGATGAATAATGTGACACAAAGGGGTATGATGATGAATAATGAGACACAAAGGGGTATGATGATGAAACATGAGGCGATGAATAATGAGACACAAAGGGGTATGATGATTAATAATGTGACAAAAAGGGGTATGATGATGAATAATGTGACAAAAAGGGGTATGATGATGACTTATGAAACACAAAGGGGTATGATGATGAATAATGAGACACAAAGGGGTATGATGATGAATAATGAGACACAAAGGGGTATGATGATGAATAATGAGACACAAAGGGGTATGATGATGAATTATGAGACACAAAGGGGTATGATGATGAATAATGAGACACAAAGGGGTATGATGATGAATAATGAGACACAAAGGGGTATGATGATGAATAATGAAACACAAAAGAGGTATGATGATGAATTATGAGACACAAAGGTGTATGATGATGAATAATGTGACACAAAGGGGTATGATGATGAATAATGAGACACAAAGGGGTATGATGATGAATAATGAGGCGATGAATAATGAGACACAAAGGGGTATGATGATTAATAATGAGACACAAAGAGAGTGATGATGAATAAAGGGACATAAAGGAGTACGACAATGAATAATGTAACACAAAGGGGTATGATGATATATAATGTGACACAAAGGGGTGTGATGACGAATAACGTGACACAAAGGGGTATGATGATGAATAATGTGACACAAAGGGGTATGATGATGAATAATGAGACACAAAGGGGTATGATGATGAATAATGAGACAAAAAGGGGTATGATGATGAATTATAAACACAAAGGGTATGATGATGAATAATGAGACACAAAGGGGTATGATGATGAATAATGAAACACAAAAGAGGTATGATGATGAATAATGAGACACAAAGGGGTATGATGATGAATTATGAGACACAAAGGTGTATGATGATGAATAATGTGACACAAAGGGGTATGATGATGAATAATGAGACACAAAGGGGTATGATGATGAATAATGAGATGATGAATAATGAGACACAAAGGGGTATGATGATGAATAATGAGACAAAAAGGGGTATGATGATGAATTATAAACACAAAGGGGTATGATGATGAATAATGAAACACAAAGGGGTATGATGATGAATTATGAGACACAAAGTTGTATGATGATGAATAATGTGACACAAAGGGGTATGATGATGAATTATGAGACACAAAGGTGTATGATGATGAATAATGTGACACAAAGGGGTATGATGATGAATTATGAGACACAAAGGGGTATGATGATGAATAATGAGACGATGAATAATGAGACACAAAGGGGTATGATGATTAATAATGAGACACAAAGAGAGTGATGATGAATAATGTGACATAAAGGGGTATGACAATGAATAATGTAACACAAAGGGGTATGATGATATATAATGTGACACAAAGGGGTGTGATGACGAATAATGTGACACAATGTGACACAAAGGGGTATGATGATGAATAATGAGACACAAAGGGGTATGATGACGAATAATGAGACACAAAGGGGTGTGATGACAAATAATGAGACAAATGGGTTTGATGATGAATAATGAGATGCAAATGGGTGTAATGATGAATGAGACACAAATGGGTGAGATGATAGATAATGAGATACAATGAAGTGTGATGATGACTAATGACACACAAAGGGATGTGATGATGAATATAGAAACACAAAGAGGTGTGATCATGAGGGAAGGGTTGTAAGTAAAAATAAAAGGTGAGTTTCTTCACATTAGACATACAAGTTCCAGTTCTGGTGTGTGTAATAGAAATATGGTCTGAACATCTGCACTAATTGCCAGACGAGTCTTATAAAATGAAATAGGTATGTAACAACTATATATATTTTTGACTGAATTTTTTATGTAAAGTATAAACTCCATCATTTGGATTTGATCCAAAAAAAAGGACATGACACTCTTTCTACACTTCTGTATGTGCACAGGGTACACCTGTAATAACAGTACATCTGCATGCAAGGGGAGATAATACCACTCCCTGCAAACAATGGCTAATCACAATCTCAAAGTTCAAAATCCACATAATTTTAACAATTTAGAACGTTTTCATATACTGAATAACTATAATTATCACAACTAACTTGTACACAAAATGATGAAAACAAATTCTGTTCAGAAGCATCCATTTTTATCTATAGACTTTTCTTCATTTATCAATCTCTTACATTCTCATATTGCCACAGACCAATCATTGATGGTACCACTGTATTCTGACAGATTGGTGACATGCTATTTAAGTTTTGAGATACTTGTATACAACTAATATGCAAAGTTTAAAAATATCTGCAAATATAGAGCTGATTAGTGAGATCTGCCCTTGCATTTTATCTGACACAGAAATACATGTCAAATATTCATCAAAATGGATTCGACCTTTCTCAGATGTTTCAAAATTTGATATTTATGTGTGCATCTGAAAAAATGTATCTATAATTACCCAGTCCATAAGCTAGAACAAGTGATGTAGACTCCAAGCCAGCCGGTGCTGTATATATTCCCTGTATATTGCTCAGAGACTGATTGTAGTTGATGATCCCCTCAGTATTTACTGGCAAATCAGGGCTGTAGGGTATGGTCCCTTCCTCCCTACATAATTAGATTATATTGTATCAAAATGCTTTCTTTAGATACTGGCTTTGAATTATTGTAAAATTTAATTAAGCTTTATACATGTTAGTCTACCTGAACAAAAACTGAATACAAAGAATTCTAGAGTTTGTTCTACCATTTTCAAAATGGGATGCAGTAAACAAGAGTGTGATGGACAGATGAACAAGACAACTCAGAAAACCACACATCTCAAACTTTCCTTGTGGTGTACATACCATTCATACCAGCTTTAAAGCCAACTTGTTTTACTGAAAACTTAATTCATGCAGTGTAAAGGTGATCTTGTGAGTGCGACATACAAAAAGTGTCAGAAATGTAGGGGTAATATAAAAAACTCAAAATGATTTGTGATGTGATGTGATGTGATTATGATTTTTAACATAGCTTTAACAATTTTTCAGTCATATTGCTATGGTGTCTGCAGTGTGACAGTTTATAGTGATGTCTATCATTGGGGTAAATGCACACATGCTGCATGATTTCCCACCCAGTCACGTTATGCTCACACCAGGCTGACCTGTTCTAACACTAACTTCTTAATGCTGAGCATCAAGCGTCAAGATGATTTGAAGTATGTACAAATACTATGAATTCAAAAAACAAGCTCTAACTGTATTTGTCTTTTGCTGTATAACACTGTGTTCAGTCTTGCTATATAAACAATGTTTGAACTTGATTTGATTCCTTTTCCATAGGCCTAATTTTACCAGGTCGACATGCTCATGGTGTGAAGGCAGCAGCACTTTAAATTTGACAATCCATTGATGGAGTATGAATACTTGTTCATTGCCAAGCAGAGTCCTACAGCTCCTTGTATTCATTTGACCATAATCACTTAATTCATAAAGGCAGCATTCTCACATGACAACCATTTGATTGAGCAAAGTAACAGGGAACTCCTTTATCCATGCTGCAAAAGTGACACCTACTCAACTGCATCCTGTATCACAGATTGTATAATCAAACTGACATTTACAGAGCTAAATCTCTACATAAGCACCACATAACTGTACAGATAAGGAATCAGAGTTAGGCAATATTTACAATAATGGAGACTTTTAGAACTTTATCACACACACACACACACACACACACACACACACACACACACACACACACATATATATGAATTTAAAATGGACTTCTATTACACAAATATGGACAAAATGTAAGTTGTCAAATATATTTGTATATATTCCACAACCAACTATGATTCTACTTCTCACTGGTTTTGTCTTTATTTTTTCTATCCATCCAACCACCCAGCGTCGCTTGTTTATTTTTTTCAAACTCTAACAAGACACCTTTTAGATGGATCTGACTTGCATAATACACCATGACTATTAGAAGAGTCAAAGAGAAATTAGAATGAGCTGTACTTAAAGGGTGGGTTGACCTATACTTGAGTCTACTTAAAAGTATAAGTGTGTGTATATATATATATATATATATATATATAAGTTCCTCTGAATTTTATCCAGTCTTGTAATGTCAGTACCACTGATTTGAATACTGCTTTAAAATGATACAATGAATGGAACATTTTATGAAAAGCCGTTACAATAATTATATTACACATGACTGTATTGATTACACCATGGTATATTGTTTTGTTTTTATTTCAGCACCTTTTTAAAATGCCAGTTAATCTTTGACAAAAAATTCACTGTAAGTTCATCTATGAAGATATTTTGATTTAGATATAATTTATGATTTGGGCACAATTTACAAATTATTACTGACAAGCAAATGCAGAAACAATACTGGGAAAATAATTGTGACCAAGTCAAGAAGACATCTGTTGAAAATGGTTATCCATTGAAAAGAAGTAGACACAAAATTTCAGTATATTCATTCTGGCAGGTTTTATTAATCAGGACAAGGTGGACCTCATAATTAGTTTTCTAGTGTCAACCAAAGTTGACTTTACTTGATTTTGTCTTTAGGAGAAGAAGCAATAACAAGATTTTCAAAATGGATGCCATGATGGCCACATTAAATGTCAGATCAGCTTAATTTTCATTTAGTAATTACACTTTATGAAAATCCTTCCATTGAAAACCCAATGTCAATTTAACTAAAATGAACAGCAATAAGATTCTGAATCTTACTGAAACTATTTATTCAAATACATGGGTGCCAGCATGGACATAATGGATGTTATATCCGCTGCATTGTCATTTAGTTATTACAATTAATCTTCCACTGAAAACTCTAAGTTGATAAGATCATCATCCAGGTGTATTAGCAATACAGAGATATGTAAGATGGCCACTGCAATGGTCACATTGGATGTCTAGGCAGCACCATTCTTATACAAAACCAATTAGAAATCATAAGTCTTCTAGACAAAATTCCATTTTAAGATGGCCACTGCAGTGCTCACACTGGATGTCTAAGCAGCACCATTCTTATACAGGACCAATTAGAAATCATAAGAAGTCTTCTAGACAAAATTCATTGTCAATATGACTTTCAGGAGGAAGAGTGATAGCATGACATTCAAGATGGCCGTTGTGGTGGCCATACTGTATGTCTGAACAGCATTGGTATCTGTTAGAAGCAACTAGATCTTGGGATGATTCTGTGTAATATTTCATGGCAATTCTCCAGGTAGTTTAGCAGTAGCAATAAAAAAACATGCACTAACAGGCAGAAGGATGTCAGATGATGGATGATGGACAACATGTCATCCCATAAGCTTTTATGATCCATTGCTGGCAGAACTTAAAAGTGCATGCAATTAAAGACAGACCCATACAGCATACTTGATCATAATACTTTATGAAATCTAGCTCAAAGTGATTCACTTTAAACATGATACTGAAGTGATAAACTCACTCATACACTTAAGAATCCATAAAATTAACCAGTACAAATTGTTCAAATTTTTTATTAGTTCTTACAATGCAACTATTTACTGTTCAAAGTTTTATATATATATATATATATATATATATATATATATATATATATATATATATATATATATATATATAATCCTCTAAAAGCCTATTTCATAAGAAACCTTAAAGGTTTTTAATGAAGAAATGCATATTTTTTAAGCAGATTGTTAATACTTACAAGTTTGGGCAATAGCACTAAATTTTCAACTATAAATATTTTTTTTAATATTCGAGTTGAAAAAGGAATTTTAATGTACATATATTTACACTGAATGAGAAAGGTTCTTGATTTATCTTACATAGTTTCCTGGGTGGGGGTGGGTGGTCGCCGTGGATCAAGGAGTGCTTTTGGTAGAGTAAATAATCCTCCTGTTTTGAGTGCAACTGCAAATAAAGGAAAAATGAATGACTAAAATGAAATCAACACACATTTTAAGATGGTGAATATTAATTTAAATCAATATCAAGACAGACTGTTTCATCATTACTATTATTAAATAAAACTTTATAATGAACATAATCATGTGTCCAAAGTATATTATGATCCATAAAAGTAAAGCAGCCTCTACAACTCTCACAGTTGCAATGGTGACAAGATTAAAATAGCATCATCTAGGGCTGACATATCCCTAAACACTGAAAGCCTTTTATGGTCCAGCAATCTCAGTTTTATACTACATTAGATATTGAAGTACCCTATGGTCAAGCATTTTTAATTATTACTGACCATGATGTAACAAAAAGCATACATGCTACTAACCAAAATGTAACAAAAAAATAACATTATAGACCATAATATAACAAAAAGCATTAACATTACCAACCATGATGTAACAAAAAGCATTAACATTACCAACCATGATGTAACAAAAAGCATAAGCATTACTGACCATGATGTAACAAAAAGCATTAACATTAATGACCATGATGTAACAAAAAGCATTAACCTTACCAACCATGATGTAACAAAAAGCATAAACATATACTGACCATGGTGTAACAAAAAGCATTAACATTAATGACCATTATGTAACAATAAGCATTAACATTAATGACCATGATGTAACCAAAAGAGTGAAAGAATGAACAATACTGACCATGTTGTAACAAAAAAACTTTATCATTACTGACCATGATTAACAAAAAATGTTAACATTAATGACCATGATGAAACAAAAAAAACTTTATCATTACTGAACACAATGTAACAAACACATGTTAACACTTTACTGATCACAATGTATCAAAAATCATTAACATTACCAACCACAATGTATCAAAAATCATTAACATTACTGATCACAATGTATCAAAAATCATTAACATTACTGACCACAATGTATCAAAAATCATTAACATTACTGACCCCAATGTATCAAAAATCATTAACATTACTGACCACAATGTATCAAAAATCATTAACATTACTGACCCCAATGTATCAAAAATCATTAACATTACTGACCACAATGTAAGTTGTTCTACTCTACTGGCAAGAAAAAAAACTTCAAGTACATCAGCATTGACTTAAGAGTGATATTATCCAAATATTTCAAAATAAATAAACTTATGCAACTTTAAAAAAATGATAATACATTTTTTCATAGTTTACACTGATGAAACATTCTGCTGATGTAGACAAAACAGGATAGACAGGAAATTCTAGCATATTAACATTTAAACTTCAGACCTGTAGTAATATTTTAACTTCCAAAGACTTTAACATAAAACGTGAAGATGAAGATCTGTTAAAAAAAGATCCTGAATGGTTGCTTAAGCATGCAAGACAAGCATAACAAGGATTACTAGCATACCAGTCTATAAACTTTAGTGACATTATATTAAACTCTATGTCAAGGACATGCAACTTTCAGAAACCTCAATACAAACTTTTAATACTGCTGATGATGACTATACCAACAGTTTAAAGTGGTGTCTATACCTGACTGAGACAAAAGCATAACATTCTAAGTATCAAAAACTACTTCTAAGCAACTTTTTTTGCATGTTAACCAAGTCTGAGTGAAACACCTTTAATGCTTTGGAAATTACATTATGCTCCAGAAATTAAAATGATTTCAAAAAATGATGATATAGAGACAGCCAAGTTAATTAAAGTCAACACATACATACATACATACATACATACATACATACATACATACATACATACATACATACATACATACATACATACATATGTGTGTGTGAGTGTATGTATGTATATAAAACATTATCAAACAGGTTAAAGAATTTTTAATTTGTCCTCTACAGAGATTTAACCTGTGTGATAACGTTTTTATTCATGATTAAAAAAGTTTGGTTAATATTATCAAACACATTCATGTAGAATCCATGGATATCACTGTCCATCTACTTGCTATATACAGTGTATATGACTCTGAAATGAAACTTTCTTGGCACGATAAATATGTTCCATTCAACAATCTATCAAATTCCACTTCTTTTATTTAAGTTTGGTGCTGATATCATTTAATGAAATTTATTTGCTTTTACTGAAGATTGTAGATGGCTTCCTTTGATGAAGAGTGCATGTGTTATTGAAGTTACCAATAGGGAACAGTTTTGGAGGACCAAACAGATGTCTGTTTCTTACTAAGGTTGCAACATAAAAAACTGTAAAACATTGAAACTGAATTGTTTTCTCTCTATTTGTTTAATGTTTGCTTAGAATGATCAGTGCTTCAAAGATGATCAGAATTCTTTGAAGTTTCTGCAAAATTTATTTTTTCTGGGTACTTTTTAAAAACAAGGAATTAGCCATTGTTTGGCTGATTGTAGCAGTTACTTTTCATGCCTTCAAATGTTGGATAGACCAAGTAGAATAACAAGTATATCTCTATTTTTGTGTTTGCTTTTTCTTGTATTTGTATTTTTGGGTTGTGACATTAACTGGTGGTTGAGCGATGCAAGACCTGCCAACCCTGATGAGTCAGCAGTCTCAGTAAGGCTATTGATTTTGTTCTGTAACTTTGATCAGCTTTCAGTAAGGTATAAAAGAAATGTCAAACTGCTATTGTAATGCTCAAAAATGTAATTAAAAGTTCAGAATTTGAAATATGCAGCAAAAATAACCATTATGTTCAACTGAAAAGTTTGTAAAGTATACATAGATTTTATATATCACTAGTACAGTTGCACAAACTCAAGTTCCAAACCCTATGCAGCTCAATGGCTTATTGCTATTTTTCAACTTGACATAATTCTTATATTTTTCCATTTCACATGACAATGGCAATTGTATCTCCTGCCAGGAGTCATCCTCAAATTGGCATGTGATGTCCAATAAACATAACTGTGTCCCTTCCAGTTTTAATTCACAAGAATCTGAATATATTATTTTATTCTTCACTGAGGCTTATTTTCCCTTTTGTCTTAAACATGCATCTCTTCTTGCTGGACACCATTTTAAAAAAATATTCCATAATCAACAGTCTGATCATGCAGATGCTTCACATGAGCATATAGGTACATATTAAAGCAGCTGAGGTGCTGCTGTAAAGTTAGTCTGGTCCCCTGACTAATTTCACTAGTTCTAATATGAAATCGGATCCAAATCAAACATATATGAACAAATTTTCTGGATTTTTTGGCAATGATCATTTCTGTAGTTTTTTGCTTTTATGCTGTTAGTCTGTATTTTAAGGATAATTTTCCTTAGACTTAGGGCAAAATTGTAAGGGTTGGCAGTTCCTGAGTGATGCTGCCTTCCATGCATGCATCAGAATCTTTTTTCAAAAAAAGGGGATACCAGACAAGGAATACCAGGTGTTCTATTTGTTTCAGACAGGAATTACTACAGAGAATATGAGTGTTCTGAAGGATTTAATTCTACAAGTGAAAAGAAGAGGAATTTTACAACATGAACTGTTTTTTTAAAAAGAAAAAATCCAAACAAATAAAAAAGGCTGAGATCTTACAGCATACAGTACTCAGGCCAAATGTCAAAATAAGCAGATTATGATATAAGAATGAACTGTTCAGATGGTTAGCCAATGTAAACAATAAATTTGTTTATCTGCAAAGTAAATAAATTTCAGTCCATATTATACCAAATTAGAGGCTTCCTTTCATGGTACCTCTGAATTTCTTCACTCCAAACCCATGACTGTATATACAAGTTTAAACAGCCAACAATGTTGGGGAAAAAATTGCCAGATGATAGCTTATGTTGCCAGCAACGAAAAATATTCACAATCTGAGACACTAACAAAGCCCAGCATGATCCATGAATAAACATTTTACACATTATGTGTTGTACTTTAAGAAAAAAAACCTTTTTTTGTGTATGAGATAAATACATGTATATGACTGTCTTAGAATTCATACATGATCTCTTCTCCCAAAATGATAATTTAATTTGTACACATTACTGTTTGTTCTTTTCAGAAATAAACAAATTTGGTGTGTATGAGAAAAGCACATGTATATGAAACTTTGGGAGCCATGCCACATACGTATAAATATATACCTGTTAACATAATGATATATAAACTGTATGGATACAATAGGAAACATATTCAAACATATTCATCACATCAAATAATACAAGCAGGATAATAAGACTACTCACTAATAACATCTTTATGTGTGATCCCTTTTTCAGTGATTGTGGTTGTCATTGTGGAAATAGGCAAAGGAAATACAAAGGCCAGTCTCATAACAAAGGGCTGTTTTGGAGCCACGAATGATGAGAATGCTGTGGCATTACTCTGTTCCTTCCCCTCGTACATCTCAAGAGCTGCCATCTCATATCGACGCTGCTTATCACTGTAATAACTATACTGGAAGAAAAATTAAAAACAACCAGCTACACTGCAAAGCAAAGAATTGTGAAAAAACAATAAAGCATAAGACATAGGGTAAAGTGACCTTCTTTTCTTAAATACTGTGCATCCACATACAAGCAATAATCTCTAATACACTGACTGAAGCAAACACCCTAACTAAAGTATCAATGCTAAACAGAGGAATCGTCAATCCATATGAAGAAGCTGCTTTGCTCCATCTACTGTTTATGAGCAGTTAAAGTCATTTTAAAATGCAGCAATGTTTTTTTTTATCAAAACTGAAGAATTCTCAAAGAGAACTATAATCAACTGCAGCATCTTAATGAGATAGGTTGAATTTAGATAAGTGTCCAGTGTTAAGTCCATTTTGGCTTGAATTTAGGAAAAAATCTGGTCTTAAATCCATCTTGACCAAGCCAATTATGTCAAGATCATGTTTCTGTAGAAATTTATTTATTTATTACTGTTCACATTTTTGTCATGATTAATCTATATTTTGTTTTCTTCACCCATATATGATGGCACATCAACATCCTTTTTCCAATATTCATTCAAATTGTGTTCAATGATTTTTTAAATATTGTTTGAAGGAGAAACATGAAATATTTGACAAATTATATAATACAAACCACGATCCAGTTTTCTGAGTGAACAACACTTATTGGTCCCTTGGTTCTCCTGTGATTGGCATGAAATATCACATGACCTACTACAGTGTCTATCACATACAGATTGAAGAAATTCATTGGACCTGGAAATAAAGTTAAATTCTCACAGAAACTGATAAATATAAGGTCAACTTGAAAAGGCATACAAGGAAATCTTAGTATTTTCCAGAAATAATCATATCTTGACTGTAATAGAGAAAATTTAAGAATATCACTAAGATGAACTCAAAATCCAGTTCTACTTATACTTTCTAAATCTTTTATTACAGATTATATTTGATCATCAAGACATGGACTTAAACCTATATAATATTTGCAGCAAAATGTAATTCTCTATTTATTTTATAGATTCAAATCATTAACATATCTATCTGCATATTTTTATATCTTCCAGATGGTTTACACTGTGCATTTAAAGATTAGCTGTGCTTGAACAACAGTACTTAACATACTGTGTAAGTACATGAATAATTTGTTTTTAAAATCTCTTTATTTTAGGTATCATATTTACTCGTGTACAAGTCGAACTCAAGCTTCAAATAACACAAACCCTGATCTGTCATTGCACAATGTGACAACAGATCAAAGTTTATATTGTTTGTTCTACTTATAATAAATTCCAACAAATCGTGTTGACCTAGATATGTCAGTATGTTATGTGGCAGAAAATCTAGATGTAGTCTGCAGTTGTATCTAACTGAAAAGAGGCTAGAGAGAGCACTCACCTGAAAAGGTGATAAATGTAAGCTTGTGAAAGTACTGAAAAGTACAAAGAAAGTTTGGACCACTTAGTCTATTTTTATGCCTAATAAAATATGAGTGTTTGAGGCCTCCCCCTACTACCACCAAACAAAATCAACTGGTCTGACTTTTTGGAATAATAATAACCCATTTATTCTCATCCATTTACTGAAAATGTGACTGGATGCATGACCCATTTTATTCCTTGGTGAAAAGACTGCCAGTATTACTCATTCACATGTTTTACAATAGATATGCATCCTCTATATAATTTTTACTGAAATAATTTGCACTCAACTGATTTAATTTTCTGCAACTTTGAACAGATGATTAGCCAACTGCACACAAAGGTTACCATTACTCAATCATACTTTTTAGTCCATGTTCAGAAACTTCACAGAAAATTGGAGTATCTACATAGTGGAGTTATGACCACAGTAGTTTAGGAGAAAAGAATATTGACATATTGTGTTTTAATTTTAAAAGTCCAAAAATTCCAAATAGACTAATAACATTTAATATATGAAATGCCATAAAACAATTAATGTAAGAGTGATAACAAAACTTTTTTGATATTTAAATAAGGCAATATCATTTTAAGGTGTTAATAACTTTTAAGTATTGTTGGGCATTGAGGTTATTGGTGTACATAATATCCCATGAACAACACCTTCTTGGTGATTATTAAATTTATTTCCAAATGTGTATTATTCTGTTAATTTATATAACTTGTTTTATTGAAATTATTGTGTCCTATATTTTATTTTTGTTTCTAATTTTTAAACATTTTATATGAAGAGGGGAAAATATTAATAAAACAAAAACTAATTCTCAGTAGGACTGATCATAGGTTACTTCCCTTGCATCAATATACAAACTGCTCTTTTGCCTCCACAGTGGCAGAAAGCTCATTATTATGTATGGATCTTGCTCCTTATCAAACACATCCAAGATCTAAAGAATACAAGTCCATATTTCAAGTTTGATCTAAATCAGATCAGAAATATGGTTTCCAAAGTGATAACTAGCTCAGCCAATCAGTTTCATGATCATACAATGGGCACGGATCTTGCTTATTGTTTAAAATGTCTGAGATTCTTATAAAAATATGCATACATTTTAAGACTGATCAAAATCGGAAGAGAAATATGGCCTGCATACTCATTATTATGCATGGACCTCACTCATTTATTAAACTCATCACATGTTAATTATATACCCATGTCCCAAGTTTGATCTAAGTCAGATCTAAAATCTCCAGAGTGGTAACATACAACTTTTGATGGATGGAACATTGGCATATGATCATACCATATCCTCATTTGCCTATATGTTATGTATATGTAATTAAATTGTTTGTGAGTAAGTTTTAAAATTCTTTTTTATTTCAATTTTGTTTCATTACATTTTATGGTAATGAATATTTTTTATTGGATTCGAAATTCTTTTTCAGTTATTAAATATTTTCATTTAGCAAATGTTTATTTAAGATAAAGTGTTACATGAGAATTATTTTTAGTTACCCTAGTTCATCTTGGACTGGCAACAGAGTCAACAGGAAGTTAAAAAGATTGGTCAGTATCAGGGCCATACTTTCTAAGTGTGATCAAAATGTGTAAACAATGCTATTTAATTATTGCTTTTTAAGTGGGGATATACTGGCATATGTGTTGGATTTCTTGTAGTAAGAGACTACACGACCAATCTCGCGAGACTTGAAATGATCTTTTGAGATTAAATTCGAATTCCTAATATTCTTTTGGCAGAATCGTTTTAACATCTTGAAGGAACAAGGTGTTATTTTTATTTGTTGCCAAAATGTTTGTTTTTCATCTGATTTTCGGATTTAATAATTTATTCTCCTGGAAACTCATCAAGTTAGCTTTCACTCTTTTCTTTGTTACTGTAACATATAATAATGATACTGTGGAACTATCTTAAATAGCTGCCTGTATACAAGACTCTGCATTGAATTCAATGACTAAGAGTATTCATTCATCCTTCTGCAAATATTAAACACCGGCAATACTGAATTCTTCCCATAAAGTTGTCAATAAGTGCTATGACAGAGTATGTATTAGAAACCATAAATAATGAAGACTCATCAATTAATATAATTTTGGAATCTTTATTTAACTCTTATAACTAGTTGCATGACCAACTTTTCATTGAAAATATATTGATCTGGATGTTTTTCTAAAATTAGGAATTGGTGATTTATCAATCTGCGTATCATTTAACATCCATGGGACCACATACTTCAAATCAATATATATTCTGATATCATTATAAAAGTTGGTGAACAGTACAAAAAATATTAATTGCTATAATTGATATATCATTGCAATCATTACTGGCATATGCATGATTGAATAAATTAACAGAATTCTGAGAGAAAAAAAACAGTAATTGAGTAGGAATCTGCAAGATATATTAACTGATAAACAAATTATCTTGCAAGCTGAAGAGAGTGAATGATTGGTGAAAAGTGGTGAAAATAGTCCTAAACAAAAAACAAATTGTAAATTTTCTCTTTTCCTAACTCATGATCTAATGCATTTAACCGCCACTAACCTTTCTGTGTCTGTGCTTGTGAACCCGTCTCCTCACCCTCTGTTATCACCACCACTACATTGGGATTTAGGTATTTATACAGTACAGTTCTATCTCCTAGGACACGACCTTGAGAATGAACATGCTCTGAAGTGACAGTAAAAAAAGACAGTAAGAGTCAATTTTGAAAAATCAGGACTATTCCATCTTTAGTTAACTCCAAAATATCATCACTTGTCAACACAATACCAAAAATCTATTTATCCATTAAGAAGTATCAAGAATTTTAAAAGCAGCAATGTTGTGTACATCACCTGACAGGGCTTTAAGAAGAAGAGTGGCTGGTGGATATTTAATGATTGAAAGAATTGATGAACCATATCTCATCTAAACGATGATGTGAAATGTTTTAGTCACTCTCATTTAAAATCTTATCAATATAAAAATATATAATAAATTTTGGCTGAAATGCAGTATTCCTTAGTAAATATATGCTGCAGAAAGCAAAGTTAGCATGATCAGGGGACATAACTCTTCTAAACCAGACTATGGAACACTTGAATTAAACAATGTACCGCTTTGTTGAGAGATATAGCTTGCTGCTTGATAGTAAACTTCTGACTACAATAAGCAAGTACTGTAAATAAGATGAGCCAGTGATCTGGCAAACAAAGATCAGAATATGTATTTTGAAACTATCTAATTTCTGTGTGTTCATTTTGAAATTACCAAATTTTGTGTATTCATGCTGAAATTACCTAATTTCTGGGTACTCAAATTACCTACTATCTAAAACAGAACATAATGTAATAGTATACTATAACATTTCTGGAAGAACATATTGTAATAGTATTCCATAATGTTTTAAACAGAACATATGTAATAGCATTCTATAATCACACATCTTGTCTAGCCATTCATTGTCATTCAACATTAGCCCTTGGCATGTATAATTCTTCAAAATGGTATCTACTGTTCAGCTATAGGATTAGATGCAGATGAATGAAACTGATCCAATCAGACAGCTTGGAAGATGGTTGAGAATAATCCAATCAGACAGCTTGGATGATAGGATGAAATAATCCAATCAGACAGCTTGGATGATAGGATGGAATAATCCAATGAAACAGCTTGGATGATAGGATGGAATAATCCAATCAAACAGCTTGGATGATAGGATGGAATAATCCAATCAAACAGCTTGGATGATAGGATGGAATAATCCAATCAAACAGCTTGGATGAAAGGATGGAATAATCCAATCAGACAGCCTGGAAGATGGTTGAGAATAATCCAATCAGACAGCTTGGATGATAGAATGAAATAATCCAATCAGACAGCTTGGATGATAGGATGGAATAATCCAATCAGACAGCTTGGATGATAGGATGGAATAATCCAATCAAACAGCTTGGATGATAGGATGGAATAATCCAATCAGACAGCCTGGAAGATGGTTGAGAATAATCCAATCAGACAGCTTGGATGATAGGATGGAATAATCCAATCAGACAGTTTGGATGATAGGATGGAATAATCCAATCAGACAGCTTGGAAGATTGTAGGGAATAATCCAATCAGACAGCTTGGAAGATTGTAGGGAATAATCCAATCAAACAGCTTGGATGATAGGATGGAATAATCCAATCAGACAGCTTGGATGATAGGAGGGAATAATCCAATCAGACAGCTTGGATGATAGGATGGAATAATCCAATCAGACAGCTTGGATGAAAGAATGGAATAATCCAATCAGACAGCTTGGATGATAGGATGGAATAATCCAATCAGACAGCTTGGAAGATTGTAGGGAATAATCCAATCAGACAGCTTGGAAGATGGTTGGAAATAATCCAATCAGACAGCTTGGATGATAGGATGGAATAATCCAATCAGACAGCTTGGATGATAGGATGGAATAATCCAATCAGACAGCTTGGATGATAGGATGGAATAATCCAATCAGACAACTTGGAAGATTGTAGGGAATAACCCAAACAAACAGCTTGGAAAATAGTTGTGAATAATCCAAGCAGCCTCTACAGATAACATTATGATTTATATTAGTTAAACTTTAGCACACAAGATTTATTTCGAGTCAAGGGATGTGGCATTCATAAAAACCACAATTGATTCCACTTTCTATAGACAGTAACTCTTGCATACATGAGACATTACTTTCTCAAAATACTGTTTCACTAGTTATGGGTTAGTGAGGAACAAAGTGGACTGACAACCCTTGGCTAGTGAACTGGAGTGACAACTCTCATCCAGTGAAGGTAATAAACACTGAAAAACGAGATATTTACTTAAGTGCACCGAACAGAAATGCAACTGAGAATCTGAATCAGAATTAAAAATAGCATAAATAAACATGCCATAAGCGAAATTGACAAAATAAAAATCTCAAGCTACAAAATATTAATGTAAATGAATCTATATGTCAGAGATTATATAAATTGAGAAACTCTAGCTTCATACTACAGATGGCAAAATATTATGTGATTTTTCAAACTGTAATGCTTATTACAGAGTACAAAATACTGTGAGGCTAATGCTATAATAATCTTCAAATTGTAGTGTACACTACTGAAGGTTAATGTTATAATAATCTTCAAATTGTAGTGTACACTACTGAAGGTTAATGCTATAATGATTTCTAAAATATAGTGTACAATACTGAAGGTTAATGCTTTAATAATCTTCAAAATTGTAGTGTACACTCCTGAAGGTTAATGCTATAATGATTTTTAAATTGTAGTGTACACTACCGAAGGTGAATGGTATAATAATCTTCAAATTGTAGTGTTCACTACTGAAGGTTAATGGTATAATAATCTTCAAATTGTAGTGTTCACTACTGAAGGTTAATGGTATAATAATCTTCAAATTGTAGTGTTCACTACTGAAGGTTAATGGTATAATAATCTTCAAATTGTAGTGTTCACTACTGAAGGTTAATGCTATAATGATTTTTAAATTGTAGTGTACACTACTGAAAGTTAATGATATAATTTTTAAATTATAGTGTACACTACTGAAGGTTAATGCTATAATAATCTTCAAATTGTAGTATACACTACTGAAGGTTAATGCTTTAATAATCTTCAAATTGTAGTGTATGATACTGAAGGTTAATGCTATAATGATTTTTAAATTGTAGTGTACACTACTGAAAGTTAATGATATAATTTTTAAATTATAGTGTTCACTACTGAAGGTTAATGTTATAATAATCTTCAATTGTAGTGAACACTACTGAAGGTTAATGTTATAATAATCTTCAAATTGTAGTGTACACTACTGAAGGTTAATGCTATAATGATTTCTAAAATATAGTGTACAATACTGAAGGTTAATGCTTTAATAATCTTCAAAATTGTAGTGTACACTACTGAAGTTCAATGCTATAATAATCTTCAAATTGTAGTGTACACTACTGAAGGTTAATGCTATAATGATTTCTAAAATATAGTGTACAATACTGAAGGTTAATGCTTTAATAATCTTCAAAATTGTAGTGTACACTACTGAAGGTTAATGGTATAATGATTTTTAAATTGTAGTGTACACTACCGAAGGTTAATGGTATAATGATTTTCAAATTGTAGTGTACACTACTGAAGGTTAATGCTATAATAATCTTCAAATTGTAGTGTACTTTACTGAAGGTTAATGGTATAATGATTTTCAAATTGTAGTGTACATTACTGAAGGTTAATGCTATAATGATTTTTAAATTGTAGTGTACACTACTGAAGGTTAATGCTATAATAATCTTCAAATTGTAGTGTACTTTACTGAAGGTTAATGGTATAATGATTCTCAAATTGTAGTGTACACTACTGAAGGTTAATGCTATAATGATTTTTAAATTGTAGTGTACACTACTGAAGGTTAATGCTATAATAATCTTCAAATTGTAGTGTACTTTACTGAAGGTTAATGGTATAATGATTCTCAAATTGTAGTGTACACTACTGAAGGTTAATGCTATAATGATTTTCAAATTGTAGTGTACACTACTGAAGGTTAATGATATAATTTTTAAATTATAGTGTACACTACTGAAGTTTAATGCTATAATAATCTTTAAATTGTAGTGAACACTACTGAAGGTTAATGGTTTAATGATTTTCAAATTGTAGTGTTCACTACTGAAGGTTAATGCTATAATAATCTTCAAATTGTAGTGTTCACTACTGAAGGTTAATGCTATAATGATTTTCAAATTGTAGTGTACACTCCTGAAGGTTAATGGTATAATGATTTTCAAATTGTAGTGTACACTCCTGAAGGTTAATGCTTTAATAATCTTCAAATTGTAGTGTACACTACTGAAGGTTAATGGTATAATGATTTTCAAATTGTAGTGTTCACTACTGAAGGTTAATGCTATAATGATTTTCAAATTGTAGTGTACACTACTGAAGGTTAATGATATAATTTTTAAATTATAGTGTACACTCCTGAAGGTTAATGCAATAATAATCTTCAAATTGTAGTGTACACTACTGAAGCTTAATGGTATAATGATTTTCAAATTGTAGTGTACACTACTGAAGGTTAATGCTATAATAATCTTCAAATTGTAGTGTACACTACTGAAGGTTAATGGTATAATGATTCTCAAATTGTAGTGTACACTACTGAAGGTTAATGCTATAATAATCTTCAATTGTAGTGAACACTACTGAAGGTTAATGTTATAATAATCTTCAAATTGTAGTGTACACTACTGAAGGTTAATGCTATAATGATTTCTAAAATATAGTGTACACTACTGAAGTTTAATGCTATAATAATCTTCAAATTGTAGTGTACACTACTGAAGGTTAATGCTATAATGATTTCTAAAATATAGTGTACAATACTGAAGGTTAATGCTTTAATAATCTTCAAAATTGTAGTGTACACTACTGAAATTTAATGCTATAATAATCTTCAAATTGTAGTGTACTTTACTGAAGGTTAATGGTATAATGATTTTCAAATTGTAGTGTACACTACTGAAGGTTAATGCTATAATAATCTTCAAATTGTAGTGTACTTTACTGAAGGTTAATGGTATAATGATTTTCAAATTGTAGTGTACATTACTGAAAGTTAATGCTATAATGATTTTTAAATTGTAGTGTACACTACTGAAGGTTAATGCTATAATAATCTTCAAATTGTAGTGTACTTTACTGAAGGTTAATGGTATAATGATTCTCAAATTATAGTGTACACTACTGAAGGTTAATGCTATAATGATTTTTAAATTGTAGTGTACACTACTGAAGGTTAATGATATAATTTTTAAATTATAGTGTACACTACTGAAGGTTAATGCTATAATAATCTTCAAATTGTAGTGAACACTATTGAAGGTTAATGGTATAATGATTTTCAAATTGTAGTGTACACTACTGAAGGTTAATGATATAATTTTTAAATTATAGTGTACACTACTGAAGTTTAATGCTATAATAATCTTTAAATTGTAGTGAACACTACTGAAGGTTAATGGTATAATGATTTTCAAATTGTAGTGTTCACTACTGAAGGTTAATGCTATAATAATCTTCAAATTGTAGTGTACACTACTGAAGGTTAATGCTATAATAATCTTCAAATTGTAGTGTTCACTACTGAAGGTTAATGCTATAATGATTTTCAAATTGTAGTGTACACTCCTGAAGGTTAATGGTATAATGATTTTCAAATTGTAGTGTACACTCCTGAAGGTTAATGCTTTAATAATCTTCAAATTGTAGTGTACACTACTGAAGGTTAATGGTATAATGATTTTCAAATTGTAGTGTTCACTACTGAAGGTTAATGCTATAATGATTTTCAAATTATAGTGTACACTACTGAAGGTTAATGATATAATTTTTAAATTATAGTGTACACTACTGAAGGTTAATGCAATAATAATCTTCAAATTGTAGTGTACACTACTGAAGGTTAATGGTATAATGATTTTCAAATTGTAGTGTTCACTACTGAAGGTTAATGGTATAATGATTTTCAAATTGTAGTGTACACTACTGAAGGTTAATGCTATAATGATTTTTAAATTGTAGTGTACACTACTGAAGGTTAATGATATAATTTTTAAATTATAGTGTACACTACTGAAGGTTAATGCTATAATGATTTTCAAATTGTAGTGTACACTACTGAAGGTTAATGCTTTAATAATCTTCAAATTGTAGTATACACTACTGAAGGTTAATGCTATAATGATTTTCAAATTGTAGTGTTCACTACTGAAGGTTAATGCTATAATGATTTTCAAATTATAGTGTACACTACTGAAGGTTAATGATATAATTTTTAAATTATAGTGTACACTACTGAAGGTTAATGCTATAATAATCTTCAAATTGTAGTGTACACTACTGAAGGTTAATGCTATAATAATCTTCAAATTGTAGTGTACACTACTGAAGGTTAATGCTATAATAATCTTCAAATTGTAGTGTACACTACTGAAGGTTAATGGTATAATAATCTTCAAATTGTAGTGTATGATACTGAAGGCTAAATACTATAGGGATATTCAAATTGTAGTGTACACTAAATAAGGCCAAATCCTATGATGATCTTCAAACTATAGTGTACTCTATTGAATACATACTAGTATAATTTTCAAATTGTAGTGTATACCACTGAAGGCAAAATACTACTATAATCTTTAAAATAGTAGAGCATTTTACAGCAGGGAATATACTACTAGAATCTTTAAATTGTAGTGCATTTTACAGCAGGGAATATACTACAAGAATCTTCAATCTGTAGTGCATACTTCTGAATGGAAAATACTACAAGGATGTTAAAATTGTAAGTAATGCTAATGAAGGCAAAATACTACTAAAATTGGCTGGAGAAAAAAAATGGAAAATTTCTACCATTAGTTCTCTTGGGTATCACTTGAGTGATAGTTTGTTGTTTCTTCTGAAGATTGATTGACCACACCTGATCTGCATACAGCTGTAAAATAGACATTGTAAAGATATAGAAATCAATAGCAACTGAACATGGCTGTCAGGCTTGTCTTGCTCAAATAACATGAATTCCTAAACTTTCAATCTTACTTCCATCAACAACCTGCAGACTGATAATAAAAAATGGTTATTGTCAAAAATGTTGATATTCAGAAAGTTCAAAAATATGTAAACCAGTTGATTTACAAAAGGATACAAACATGCATGCCAAGTTACAATTGTATGTAGGTTGTTTTTTCCTCAAATACTGTTTTCAGAATGACAAATGGACAGAAAATAATTAAGATGCCCTTGTTCCAAGCAGTGAAGGCATACAAATCTACAACCATATGTATTTGTATGATATACAGCATCTCAAATTCTCATGTCTGTTTTACATAGTGTAGAAGAGTTGCAAGCTACACAATGTACTTTGATAATCAGGGGTATGTAATTTCCCACAATGCACTTTGATAATTAGACTTATGTAATCTCCCACAATGCACTTTGATAATCAGGGATATGTAATTTCCCACAATGCACTTTGATAATTAGACTTATGTAATTTCCCAAAATGCACTTTGATAATCAGGGATATGTAATTTCCCACAATGCACTTTGATAATTAGACTTATTTAATTTCCCCACATTGCACTTCTTAGGTAGGAACAAAAAAAGCTGTACAGGATATCCAGGCACATTTATCACTGTATTTTCCTAAAATAAGTTATAGGACATGCAATTTACTATTGTACAACCCAATGCATGTCTTCAATATTTAACTTTAAACACTGAGTTGTACATAAAATGAAATACCACAATAAATGTCGGCTGAAAACAAATGGACAAAAGAAAGTTTTGATTTGCAGTTTGCCTTTCTTTTCACAAATAAAGTAAGAGACCTTGATGAAAAACAACAACAACAAATCCCTCTCTATTTTGTAAAATTCAATCCAGACTAAGTATATCTGGTAAATGATTCAACAGTAGTGATGGAAAGAAAAAAAAAGTAAAAAAAACTGTGTAAATCCAGCAACTGGTGTACAACTCTTGATGATGCTAACTTGAAATGAAACCCATTCAATACGAATGGTTTATTATATTTCCACATAGAACAAAGAGTTCAATTAAGTTTCAATCAAATAACATTAACTTTTACTTGTTACTGGTTGTATCAAAAATGCCACTCTTTGCAAACAATAAATCTCTAGGAAGTCAATTATGGTGGGTTTAGCTGATTTTTTATTTCCCTTGCAAATAGCATTAACTAATCTCTAGGAAGTTATTTATAATAGGCCTTGCTCTGATTTATATTTACCTTGCAAATATCATTAACTAATCTCTAAGAAGTTATTTATAGTGGGCCTTGCCCTGATTTATATTTATCTTGCAAATATCATTAAATAATCTCTATTAAGTTATTTATAGTGTGCCTTGCCCTGATTCATATTTACCTTGCAAATATCATTAAAAAAATCTCTATTAAGTTATTTATAGTGTGCATTGCCCTGATTTATATTTACCTTGCAAATATCATTAACTAATCTCTAGGAAGTTATTTATAGTGGGCCTTGCTCTGATTCATATTTACCTTGCAAAAATTATTAAATAATCTCTATTAAGTTATTTATAGTGTGCCTTGCTCTGATTTATATTTACCTTGCAAATATCATTAAGTAATCTCTAAGAAGTTATTTATAGTGGGCTTTGCCCTGATTTATATTTACCTTGCAGATACTAGTAAATAATCTCTAGGAAGTTATTTATAGCGGGCCTTGCTCTGATTCATATTTACCTTGCAAATATCATTAACTAATCTCAAGGAAGTTATTTATAGTGGGCCGTGCCCCGATTTATATTTTACCTTGCAAATACTAGTAAATAATCTCTAGGAAGTTATTTATAGTGGGCCTTGCCCTGATTTATATTTACCTTGCAAATATCATTAACTAATCTCTAGGAAGTTATTTATAGTGGGCCTTGCCCTGATTTATATTTACCTTGCAAATATCATTAACTAATCTCTAGATAGTTATTTATAGTGGGCCTTGCTCTGATTCATATTTACCTTACTAATATCATTAACTAATCTCTAGGAAGTTATTTATAGTGGGCCTTGCTCTTATTCATATTTACCTTGCAAATATCATTAACTAATCTCTAAGAAGTTATATATAGTGGGCCTTGCTCTGATTCATATTTACCTTGCAAATATCATTAACTAATCTCTAGGAAGTTATTTATAGTGGGCTTTGCTCTGATTCATATTTACCTTGCAAATATCATTAACTAATCTCTAGGAAGTTATTTATAGTGGGCCTTGCTCTGATTCATATTTACCTTGCAAATATCATTAACTAATCTCTAGGAAGTTATTTATAGTGTGCCTTGCTCTGATTTATATTTACCTTGCAAATATCATTACCTAATCTCTAGGAAGTTAGTTATAGTGGGCCTTGCTCTGATTCATATTTACCTAGCAAATATCATTAACTAATCTCTATTAAGTTATTTATAGTGTGCCTTGCTCTGATTCATATTTACCTTGCAAATATCATTCACTAATCTCTAGGAAGTTATTTATAGTGGGCCTTGCTCTGATTCATATTTACCTTGCAAATATCATTAGCTAATCTCTAGGAAGTTATTTATAGTGGGCCTTGCTCTGATTTATATTTACCTTGCAAATATCATTAACTAATCTCTAGGAAGTTATTTATAGTGGGCCTTGCTCTGATTTATATTTACCTTGCAAATATCATTAACTAATCTCTAGGAAGTTATTTATAGTGGGCCTTGCCCTGATTTATATTTACCTTGCAAATATCATTAACTAATCTCTAGTAAGTTATTTATAGTGTTCCTTGCCCTGATTTATATTTACCTTGCAAATATCATTAAATAATCTCTAGGAAGTTATTTATAGTGGGCCTAGCCCTGATTTATATTTACAATGCAAATATCATTAAATAATTTCTAGGAAGTTATTTATAGTGAGCCTAGCCCTGATTTATATTTACCTTGCAAATATCATTCAATAATCTCTAGAAAGTTATTTATAGTGGGCCTAGCCCTGATTTATATTTACCTTGCAAATATCATTAAATAATTTTTTTAGGAAGTTATTTATAGTGGGCCTAGCCCTGATTTATATTTACCTTGCAAAAATCATTAAATAATTTCTAGGAAGTTATTTATAGTGGGCCTAGCCCTGATTTATATTTACCTTGCAAAGGTCATTAAATAATCTCTAGGAAGTTATTTATAGTGTGCCTTGCCCTGATTTATATGTCTCTTGCAACTATCATTAAATAATCTCTAGGAAGTTATTTATAATGGACCTTGCCCTGATTTATATTTACCTTGCAAATACTATTAAATAATCTCTATTAAGTTATTTATAGTGTGCCTTGCTCTGATATATATTTACATTGCAACTATCATTAAATAATCTCTAGGAAGTTAATTATAGTGGCCTTTGCTCTGATTTATATTTACCTTGCAAATATCATTAACTAATCTCTATTAAGTTATTTATAGTGTGCCTTGCCCTTATTTATATTTACCTTGCAAATATCATTAAATAATCTCTATTAAGTTATTTATAGTGTGCCTTGCCCTGATTTATATTTACCTTGCAAATAATAGTATCTCAAGGAAGTCATTTATAGTGGACCTTGCTCTGAGTTATATTTACCTTGTTTTCCCTTTTTGAAACGGTATATCCTTTCATCAGTCCTGTTTCATCATCACAAGTGTAAATATAAAGTGATGACAATACAGTCTTAAGGTGCTTTTGGATGCTTTCTGGATAGGTGTGCACCTGTGAAATTAAAATGAAACAGACTCATATAGTAACCAAAATTGTATAAATCAAGAATATACTTATTTTGGAAACACAACATGTGTTACACATAAACTACAAGAATATCCTCATCTTGGAAACACATCAGGTATTACACATATACATCAAGAATATACTTATCTTGGAAACACAACAGGTATTACACATATACATCAAGAATATACTTATCTTGGAAACACAATGTGTATTACACATAAACTACAAGAATATACTTATCTTGGAAACACAACAGGTATTACACATATACATCAAGAATATACTCATCTTGGAAACACGTGTATTACACATAAACTACAAGAATATACTTATCTTGGAAACACAACGTGTATTACACATAAACTACAAGAATATACTTATCTTGGAAACACAACGTGTATTACACATAAACTACAAGAATATACTTATCTTGGAAACACAACGTGTATTACACATAAACTACAAGAATATACTTATCTTGGAAACGCGTGTATTACACATAAACAGAATAATTCATATTTTTTAAATCTGAGGTTGCTTAAGTAAGAGATAACAAATAATTATGCACCTGCCCTATGTTTAATAGACCCATATGTAGGCACTAGTATGAAGTGAATGAGGTATCAATGATGTTGATAGCTTGACAATGTATGCGATCTTTAACTTAATGAGCAAAAATATTTTTTTTCTTATCAGACCTATCAAGGCTATGTCCACTGACCTATAGAACCTACAATTTATGTTTCTTTATTGCCCTGTCCACAAAGCTTGGTCAAGAAACTGACTCAAGAACAAAAATTTATTCAGTAAAACCAATATTTCTTAAAGCCACAATAGCCTTGAAATTTGACCCCAAATTCAATACCCTTCATCCATAACTTAAGTGCCATAAATTTAATAAAAGCTCATGGTCAAAACTGAATTTTTTTGTGCTAAACCTATTTTTTTCTTCCTTCAGCCACAGTGACCATGACATTTTGACTCCAAAATGAACAGGATTCTTCCTTTCCCCATGTGCAATACATCTATACAATTGTTCCAGGTCTGTTATCTAGAATTATGTGCTACAGTGTGGGAAGCATGGTTCTTCTTCCATCAAATTAGCTTTACCACCAACTTCTTCCCCCTAAGAATTATTAAGGTTCATCCTTTCCTCATGTTCATGAAACCCACTAAGTTTGGAAACTGTTGATGGTTGATGAATGAAATTATTGTATGGAAACCATTTTTCTTCTTTTTAATCACCGAAATCCTGAGCATTTATCCCTAAATCAATTAGGTTCACCCAAAAATCAATATGATTGACCCCAAAAATCAATAAGGTCAACCACAAAATATGATTGACTCTAAAATCTCTTCTAGGATCAACTCCAAGATCGATAAAGTTTATTTCAAAATCTATAGGGTTGATCCCACAATAAAATGGGTTGACCCCAAAATCAAAAGGGTTAAGCAATAATACAAGCCTTTAAATCAAAAAATGTTTTGTAGTAATAATATCTCTAATACTCATAAAAAAAGAATATAAATAAATTACATTCAAAAGTTTACAAAGCAAAATATTAGGTAGATAACCGATCACATTTACATTATGTTCATCAACAAATCCAGCAATCTTGGAAAGACAAAAAATTTATTTTTACCATTTATATTTTGTCACAGAATAAGGCTAAAAATAACTTGGTTTTGCCTTTAATCTATTTTATACTTTATTTGTTGTACAGGCATACAATGTTACCTGGGGTGAATCACTGACTACCGGGTAGAGTGATTCGAAATTACATGAAGGTGGAGAGCCATTGAAATGCATGGATTACGTTGATATTTGATGGGGCAACTTAAATAATTCCTCACTGTTAAGTACAAGATTTCATCTTGTCATATGTTAAATACCAAAGTTACAATCAATTACAATCTGTTCAGAAAAATGTACTTTGCTGAGATACACTGACTAGCTCTAGCTATTTCCTATAACAAGACCATAAAATATGGTGTGTGTGTGACCATAATCTTTGTGTTGAAATGAACTTATATTTACAGTTTTGCTGTAAGTTGTAATTCTTTATAACAAAGTTTCTGTAAAGTGGAAAAATACTAATGAATGTATTGTGAAATGGAAGTTCTTGATATTTTTTGTGATTTTTTTAAAGGTCTGATGAAAATATCTTTTAAAGGTTTTACATGGGAAAGATATCTTCCAATTTCAATACTGTGCATAAATTGAAAAACATCAATAATCAAGGTACTCCTTATTGCTGATGAAAGCTAACCTGCATATTAGATTTATGGGCAATAAAATGGGATGTTAACAGTCCTATTTTTGGCCCATCAGGAGACCAAAAATACTTTTCTAAAACTGAAGAGTAGCTATCCACAAAGAAGAGACCACAAGTTATCAACTGACAATAGCAAAATGTTTGTCTGGCCATGATCTATCTAAACTACATTGTGGTCACTAAATTCAGCCAAACAATACAAAAAAGAATTTTTCTAACCAATGTCTGCAAAATTATGTTACTGCAAATATGTAAAACAGGGAATGTTTCTGCATTAAATACCTCATCATCGAATAAAAGTAAATGATGACCTTTTCAGTAATGTACACCTGGGATCCAGGAAAAGCACTCTGAATGTGGAATACTCGCAAGCGGATGCAATCTAGAATTCTGTATCATTTTCATATGAACTCTTCAAGTAATCAGAGTATCCTGGCATTCAGTTTTATATTAGTGCCTTCCTCAGGTAACATATATGTTTAAAAGCCCTTAATGTTTGCTCCAACTCTACCTGATCTTGGCTATCCAGAAACACAACTCCCTTCAAAAACTGTTCATCTATCTCAACCAGGAGGAAAGCTTGCTTCACAATGTAATTTAGAGTCACTCCCCCAGAAGGCATCTCCTTCACCAGCTGGCCAGTGATTGGGTTGAAGGCAAACAAATGACCATGTTCAGAAATCTGAAGTAAAATGACCAAAAAACTTTGTTCTAATATGCAATAAGTAAAGCCCTAATAGCTTTAACAAATGATAGTATTCTTGTTACATGATGTGTGTGAGGACTGACATAACTGGAGATGGTAGAGATTACTTGCAATGTAACAGCTGTGCATTTTTAGGCTGCTTAAAGAAATCAATACTTCTGTTGTATGCAATATAATTAAATTTTCGGGTTCATTAATTTCAAATTATGTATGTATCAAATTTTTTTGCTTATCCAAAACTGTTTGAAAGCACTGAACAGATATGCAATACAGCTCTGTTAAGAGCAGTTTTGGAATTGGTCCGATTATTTTAATTTGAAGACTTCCCCTTTTTCCAATTATCAATTTTGTTATTATTTTGCCATTTATACAAGCATCCACTTAAACATGACTCATTTAATTTTTATTTGTTTTTAAACTTAAGTACATACTTTTGTATATTACTTAAGAAGTATCTATTATGCCTGAGGAATTGTAAAATCACAGTTCATTGTGACAAGAATCCAGTGCAATCAATTCACCTGTCATTTAATGGATAGATAGACATAAAAACAGACAGAAAGACAGATACATAAATTGATAACAAAGAGATAGTTAAATAGACATATGCTCTGACACACACACACACACACACACACACACACACACACACACACACACACACAGAAATAATGACATAAAGACAAACAGATATATACTTTGTTTCTGCCAATAACAACACCCTGGGGAGGATGAGGGAAGTGTGAGGTTCCACGCTGAATATACAGCAACAGCACATCTTTGCCTAGGCTCTTGAAGGGAGATAAATCTGGTAGATAATGTTGCCACAGAATATTACCTGTCCTGCTTGACATTCCAAAAACCTAAGAAAAGACATAAAAACTATATTAAATCATAAAAATTTTTTAAAGTCCATGTCTGCTAAGGAAGGCCTGGACATGCACATCTTTCAAGCGAAAAGAATGTAAATTCAAATGAGAGTAAATCTGTCAAAATTGCAAAATTTTCCCTAACTTCAAACTTCTGACTGTACATTAAATTATACTTTCTCTTGCACAATATTTGAAGCCACAAAAACCAAAGATATCTGAGTTCTGTTGAACCTATATCAAGATCCAATTTTAGAGTGTCTGATATAAAACTGTTCTAGTGAATGAAAACACACATGAAACACAAGGTAAAGAATTTCATTTAATGTTTGATGGCATTAATTACCTTCCCAGCAGCTGTTGCTATTACAATCATCTTGTGGAGGTTAAATTCATCTCGTAGTAATTCTTCCTCCTCCTCTTCATCTTCATCAATCTTTTTCAAAGTTAACGGGTGATGGCGGTGGCCTTGCAGTTGCTGTATCTTCCTTTCAAAGAAGGTCTAAAATGGATTGAGTGAAGAAATAAATTACAGAAATGAAAACTGCTTTCTGGAAGATGTATTTCTTTGTGCATTGTAACCATAGCTACTACAATAATGTCATGAAGGATTATCATGTATTTTTTATGTAAAACTACTTTTTCATTGGTCGGATAGCTGAACTTTTGAATCCAGAATTAATAGGTGTCTTCCATGACTTACATGGAAATCATCCAGGTAGAAGAAACATAACTAATGATTTTCATGAATACAAATTACTGGTCCATTATATAATTATGAACTTTGTTTCATAAAAATTCATATCTTATGAAAATGCATAAAAGCAACAACTTAACCATATTGACTTTACAAGAGTATGTAATGCTCCTACGGTTTATAAGACAAAATGATATTTGATATTTGAGATCTGAACATCTAAATTTTACAAGATGCATGCAGTTATGGAGCTTGAAAAAAGATTACATGCTGCATGAACTGATGCCGTAAGCAAAAGCTGTACATGATGTGTCTAATTGTTTTTAAGCCTTATGACTTCAAAAAATCTGTAAAAAGTTAAATCTTTATAATTACAAATAATTTTTAAAATAATACAGAAATATAAGTAATAGTAACAAAACAACCATTGTTAAAGCTTCATAAAAAGGCACATGGATATAAAAGTAGTTCCTTTCTGATATAATTAACTAATATCTTCATCAATATCAAATGATTTGATGTTAACCAATCTAATGCTTGTAAAAAAGCTTTAAAAAATGTGCAGTCATTTACCAGTCATTTTGTTATAGTAACCAATCTGTCACTTTGTTATAGTAACCAATCAGTCATTTTAAAAATCTTGTACTTAACAGTGAGGAATTATTTAAGTTGCCCTATCAATGTCAAACCAGCATGAACAAATCATGGACATAAATATAAATTTACACTCAGTATTGAAAATTCACTCAACTTACTAATAATTTCTGGTGTTTGAGTGAAATTTCCAATTACCTGAGGCTGAAACGTGGATTTAATTATAACAATTGTAAGTTGTCAATTTTTTCTGACATATTCCACTCAATAATACAAACATATTTTACACTGCTTGTTTTGTTTATTTACCTACTTACCAACCTATCCAGTTTGGCTGGTTTGGTTTCCAAAGTGCAACTCTAACTCACTGATGACAAGTCACCCTTTCAGATTGATCTGACTTGCAAAATAGGTCAGACTTGTAAGAGAGTGAAAGTGAAATTGGCTTTTTTGTAGCACTCAAAAATTATGTGCAGGGTGGGGGGTTCAGCTGTTAATCAAGTTGAATTATGAGTACAAGAAAAAGGCCCAGATTTTAAAATTTGGCAAAATGTATAAAAGATAAAAGGCACATTTTTAAATCTGGCAAGAGATATATAATAAAGGCACCGATTTTAAAATTCAGTAAAAGTAATATAAACGGTAAAGGTATAATTTATGCAATCCCTACAAAGAAGGTTGGTATTTTTAGCAGTGAAAGGTGAATAAAATAACTATATCCTTATTTTGCATCTTTTGTCTCTCACTCTATAGCATTATCTATTCCCTGCCTTCCTAACTTGTTTTTTCCTTACAGAGGTAGGTGCCTGTAATCTCCTCCCCAGCTTAACTTGTTCTCCCTCAAGGATGTAGGAGTCTCTAATCTCCTATCCACCTTTTAAATTGTTCTCCCTCAAGGAGGTAGGAGTCTGCAACCTCCCCCCCCCGCCTTTCTAACTTGTTTCTTCCTCAAGAATGTTGTAGTCTGTAATCTCCTCCCCACTTTTCTAACTTGTTTCTCCCTTATGGAGGTAGGTGCCTGTAATCTCCTGCCCCCTTTCCATACTTGTTTCTCTCTTATGGAGGTAGGTGTCTGTAATCAACCCACTTTCCAAACTTGTTTCTCCCTTATGGAGGTAGGTGTCTGTAATTGTCTCCTCACAAGAAAATTTCAAGCAGCATATCTGCTTTATTGGAAATCAGTAATCTTCTACTCATCTCTGCTTTACTGAAAGTCTGTCTTACATTTGCTTGATCAAGCACATAAAAGCCCTCTCTTTCTACAATGCTTATGAACACATACCAGAGGGAAAGCAGATTTATCTTAGTTTAACATTACTTGCATACCGTGTTAAAAGCATCATGTTCTGCAACCAACATTCACATGGTCTAATTTTGGTCATTAACACCACCAGTTTCTATAATAGTTGGATGAGGAGGAGTTTATTCTGGACAAGTAAAAAATATTTGGCGAGTTAGTATTTTTAGCTTTTTCAACCCTGATATAAAATTACAACAAATCAGTATATAATGTAATTGTAAATAATTCTCTAAATATCTGATCTATTTTCTGATCTGAGAAAATAGTCTTTATAAAAGTAAATGTTGACATTTTATTCTCTCACATATTGCAGAAATTAAAATTCGAAGCAATTATAGTGTTAATATAAAGAATGATAAAGTGATAAAGACATAAAATATGCAATTATTACCTGGGGGCTGCTGTCAGAGTTGATAACTAAATATTTCATCATAAATATCAAATTTACTATTAAGCATGTTTGTTGCCATCAACTTTTTGCTGGAATCCAAAATATTATGTTGTAAAGATTATCACTGTAATTAGAGTTGACTGTTATAAAGATTATCACTGTAATTAGAGTTGAGTGTTATAAAGATTATCACTGTAATAAGAGTTGAGTGTCATAAAGAATATCACTGTAATTAGAGTTGAGTGTTATAAAGATTATCACTGTAATAAGAGTTGAGTGTCATAAAGAATATCACTGTAATTAGAGTTGAGTGTTATAAAGATTATCACTGTAATAAGAGTTGAGTGTTATAAAGATTATCACTGTAATAAGAGTTGAGTGTCATAAAGAATATCACTGTAATTAGAGTTGAGTGTTATAAAGATTATCACTGTAATAAGAGTTGAGTGTCATAAAGAATATCACTGTAATAAGAGTTGAGTGTCATAAAGAATATCACTGTAATTAGAGTTGAGTGTCATAAAGAATATCACTGTAATAAGAGTTGAGTGTCATAAAGAATATCACTGTAATTAGAGTTGACTAATATAATGAATAACGATGTAATGAGCAATAGCTCATAAATATCATTTGTAATGGAATTCACTGTTGTAAATAATTTCATTGTAGAACAAGAGCTG
Organism: Potamilus streckersoni; assembly: GCA_016746295.1. NCBI lineage: Eukaryota > Metazoa > Mollusca > Bivalvia > Unionida > Unionidae > Potamilus > Potamilus streckersoni. The sequence goes on from JAEAOA010001999.1 coordinate 142,574, forward strand.
ACTGTCCTAGAAAATATTGTACTGAAAGTTGACTGTTGAAAAGAATATCACAGAAATGAGAGTTGACTGTTATAAGACATATTTATATTATTAATGTGGGTATACAATTAACATTTTCATCAGTACAATGTGAACTCATTTTAAAGCATTTCAGCAGAACATGGCTTTTCATATAACATACGTATAGTGATGGATGCCTTTTTTGGAACAAGTGTATCTTGTATTGAACTAAACACAAGACGAGCTCACTTATAATGCATTAAGAAATATATGTCTACCATGAACAATTTTAAAGCAATGGACCACTGGACTTAAATATGTGGACAGGCCTCTGACTGGTAAGGGTGCTCTATTCTTTTTCCAAGTATATCATCGTTCACTGAATCTTCAAATATGTGGTTTTACAGTACACACAAACATGTACCCTGAGAATGAAAAAACTACCAGTATATTTGGATCACAATATACAGTAAAATTATTATGTTCCAGACAGATAGTAAATAGATTTATCATAAAGACCAATAAAAAATACCCTTTGATATCGAGCTGAACTGGTCTTAAAGGTCACCTCAATGAAGCAACCACCTGTCTTAACCCTTTACATAATGTAAGCACTTTGGATGCCTCTACCTGATTCACACAGAAGCAAGTTTTGACAACTCTACACCATTCTCATTGAAACCATTTTTAGCTAATTTTTGATAGCACTACTTTCAGGGAAAAGCCCCTATTCAATACTACATTCATTAATGTGAATGACCATTATGTCAGATCATGTGGTCCCTGTTAAAGTTCTACTCATAATCTGCTATTTAAAGTGACCAGGTCAAATTCTCCACTCTCCATAACAGAGGTCATGGATTTCATTTAGTACTGTCTGGAGTTTGCATCATTAGAATCATGACTATTAATGTTTCAATAACATAGGTAAAGGCTCTGATATTTTTATAATTTATCAAATTCAGGTGAGTTAGTGATGTAGACATAGTCAAAGAACTGGTAAATTTTTGCACACATTTTGGTCACATGGCTTGACTGGCTTAAGTTCTCTCAAAATTTTTAAAAATTCTTCTGTGGAAAATAGCTACACAACTACAGCAATCACATTTCATTCTGAAATCTTTCTATACATAATAGATGTGTACCAAAAATGCAAAATGGTTTAAGTTGATATTGAACATTAACATGAACTACACTGCTGTAGCAGTGAACTAGCAGACCTATGTGTATGGAGTCAAATAGGTAAGTGTTCTATTTATAGCATATTGCATTGTATAACTTTGGTACATGTATATCAATTGCCTACAAGGCCATACATAACCAACAGCTACTTTAATTTCCAACCTCCTCATACTAACTTTTCCAACCTCCTCATACCAAATAAGTAGAAAAATAAAAGTTGGTACACATGTCTTTAGTAACTATTATTCACTTACCATAGGCAGCTGCTTCAGGTCTAATCAAAGTTTTTATTTTATTATATCTTTTTTTATTGATATCTGGATAACAAACTATTTACCAAGACAAAATCCATACATCATGATCATTTATTTACTGATATCTGGATAATAAAATACTTACCAACACAAAAATCTATACATCATAATCAGTTTTCTGTATCTGAACATTAAACTAAAACTAAGCTATTTCACTTACTCTTAGCTGTGAAATCTGTGTCTTAAGTCTTTTTGTAAACATGGTGAGGATATTATCTGCAAAAAATAATGATGTAAATATGACTGGGATTATAATGTTCATGGCAATATGTGTGATTTTTGATTTTTGTGTTTTAAATTAATCTCACAACATGCCCGAGAGTGCAAAGACAACAAAAAGTCAACCTCTAATTTCTGCTTTTGTACTACTGAGTATTGTACCTGAGTGATGACTGTATGCCTATACAATATTACATTTGTACTACTGAGTACTGTACTTTGGAGATGACTGTATGCTTGTACATTACATTTGTACTACTGAGTATTGTACTTGAGTGATGACTGTATGCCTATGTAATATTACATCTGTACTATTAAGTACTGTACTTTAGTGATGACTGTATTCCTATATGATATTACATTTTTACTACTGAGTACTGTATTTGAGTGATGACTATGCTGATAAAAAATTAGATTTGTACTACTGAGTACTGTACTTGAGTGATGACTGTATGCATGTACAATATTACATTTGTACTACTGAGTACTGTACTTGAGTGATGACTGTATGCCTGTACAATATTACATTTTCACACTGAACAGGAAGCAACTCAAGCAAGCTGTTTCTTTGAAGATTTTAATGAACAAACCAGACATGGGAAAATGGCAGCTGTGAGTGATATAAAAATAACCATCCCAAATATAAAAAATAATTTTTATTCTTTTTCAAATCTATTAATATAAAACATCTAAAAATTACAGTTGAAAATTCCATTATCTGGCAGTTACGGAAATGCTAAAAATGTGTCTGGGCAGGTCACATTTTATTCTATTCCTTGCAAGAAATTTAAAGCAGAAAATGCCCCGTTTTGATGCAATCATATGAAAATTATGCTTCCAGGCAAGTAGGCCATTTCAGGTTTTTTCCTTCCAGTAAATCTGGCACAAATATGAACAAGGGTTATGAAGACTACAACATATTGCTTCAAACACCCATTCTTAGTCTCACATTACTGAAGATGACCTAATCAATCTATAACGAACTGATTTTGACTCTAGCTTTAAAATGAATGATGGAAAAGCAATCATTAAGGTTATTCTTAAGGCTTTCTTAGTGATTCATTGCAGAATAATACACATTCTCTGTGAACTAAATTTGTACTAGTTAAATTCAAATAGCCTCAATGCTAACAAGAGAAGTAAATTTAAAAAAAAAAAACTCTGAAAAAATGCAAATATTACCATAAATGCTTTAAATCTTCAAAGATCATCTATCCATATCAAATTGCAATGTTCAACTCATGAGGTCTGAACTTATTCAAGCTAACAAGGTATTTTATGTATAAAAAAAGTTTACAAATATGAAAAACTGCAGCAATAACCTGAAAATCTTATCAAGTTATCAACATATAAGTTTAATACTGTGCCAAATGTCATTTGTCCTACTTGCTGAATCATGCAAATATGGTTCTGGTTTAAAGTCCAAATTAAAAAAGTATACAGATTTTAAAATAGTTGTAACAGCTTTTAAATCTAATCAGGTCTTCTACTGATGATATCACCATGATAAAATATGTAAAAATAAAATCATGGCTCTGAGTTTAATAGTTCTTGTGCTATCACACAACCTGAGGGATTTAGCATGGATGTACAGACAGAAAAGCAATAACATTATATAAGCCCTTATGCTATTGAAATAAGGGCAGACAATCTTGTCTGGCTATATATTACTATGTCAATGATAAACCATGCAAGTTAACTGTCATTTTAAGTTCCTTTTCAATATACCACCAATACAACTTATTCAAGTTTAAAAATTAAACAAGCTATAAACTTTCTGTTTACCTTCTTGTGAGCCAAATTCATCTTCAAACTTGGCCTGGTTTTCAGACACAGGAAGATCCACCATTTCTACAGTCAAAGTGTAAGCAAGGGCTTCTTCCCTTTTCCATGCCACATTACCTGCACATTTCACAAAAGGATGAATTTAAATCAAAAATATTAGCAATATCATGCAACTTTCAGTTTTGTAGAATACCATTTTTTAGGATTGAAACTTTATTAAAAATTAAAAAATTAAAAACCCAATAAATTGCAGTCCTTAATAAATAAAGCAATAATCAAGGTCCTTCACACAATCCATGAATATATATAAGTACTGAAGAAAATGTTTTATTTTGTAAAACAATGACAAATTGGTACCCATGAAGGTAAACAAATTCATATTATTGTAGTAAATTATGTTTCACCATGAATACTTTCCCACCCACATTAAACAAAGATATAAACTCTGCTTTCAAATCATGCTCATGATTAAAGACAAAAGTTGTATTTTTCCTCTTTATATACCATATAAACAAATTAAAGTTCTTATCCATTACCTCCCCTTACCACCACTAGATGGTTAGGTGGCAAACAATCAACGGATTTTACTGGTTTAAGCTCAACAATACATCAACAACGATGCTTTTATTGCCAGGGAGCTGATTGCCAGGGAGCTGTGAGAGGATTTAGTTTGGTCTCTGTTTGAATAAAACAATTTACAGCAGATAACCAACTAGACAGGGCAGCCAGAGTGTTTGGTGGACCCATGGAGACCACTGAGAAGAATCACCAACATATGAGAAGCTACTTGCAAGCTTGCTCAAATACCTACATCACCTGAGCTGAGACTCAAACACATGTAGTCAGAGAGATGCCAGTGATCTGCAAGGGCAAGCACCTAAAGCCACTTAGCATGCCAGGTCCCTTGTGGGAGGTTTTAATAGTAATGCAAACAGTAAGAATTATTGTAAACATAATTTACTAAACAATTTACTCTCCCCATCGAAAACATTTCTTTATCAGATTAAATGTACAAGGAAAGAGCAGGTGGAGGAAATACATGAGCATCCAACTTGTACTATCGTTTCCCTTCAATAGAGATTTTGGCTATTGTCCCCATGTGAAAGGTAAACTGTTAAAGGGTAAAAAGAAGACAGTAAAACTGACAATCGTAGGATATATGAAGTCAAAATCATGGTAATGAGAAACAAATGACATCTTATCAAGACAAAAAACTGCATAAATTCATGATAGCTATAAACAAACTCATGAGAAGTTTGTGATATGATCAGTTTGGTTAGGAAGCTGTCAAGGTTGTGGCTGTTACATCCAATGTGTGGCAAAGTATGCTCACACTATGCTATAAACGAGCCCACCCACAGGAATGGCAACCAGGTAAGTGGCTTGTATTGTCCATATTGATGGGTGGCCAGAAATCATATTGGACAGGTGGCTGGAAAGGCAGAATGGCTGGTTCAGTGGATGAATAGTGAAATGGAGAGATGAGTTTCCTGTAAGACTGAATACAATGGAATGGCCATTTGGTGTGCAGTAAGTCTTACTGATGCAACAGACATCTGGTCTCTAGCCAAAATATACAGACAGCTAGGTGGCTGGACTGGCCGCTTGACAGTAGGAGTGGAAGCTTGCAGCAAGGAAAATTGGAAATACAGACTCTCGGTCAGTATTGTATCTCATGTACCTGGACATCCAAGCCAAAAGCCATGCTCAGACATTCAGCAGTATTTATGTCCACCAGGTTTCCACAGAACCAAGCCAAAATCCATGCTCATACATTCAGCAGTAATTATGTCCACCAGGTTTCCACAGAACCAATCCAAAAGCCATGCTCAGACATTCAGCAGTATTTATGTCCACCAGTTTTCCACAGAACCAAACCAAAAGCCATGCTCAGACATTCAGCAGTATTTATGTCCACCAGGCTTCCACAGAACCAAGCCAAGAGCCATGCTCAGTCATTCTGCAGTATTTATGTCCACCAGGCTTCCACAGAACCAAGCCAAGAGACATGCTCAATCATTCTGCAGTATTTATGTCCACCAGTTTTCCACAGAACCAAGCCAAGAGCCATGCTCAGTCATTCAGCAGTATTTATGTTCACCAGTTTTCCACAGAACCAAGCCAAGAGCCATGCTCAGTCATTCTGCAGTATTTATGTCCACCAGGCTTCCACAGAACCAAGCCAAGAGACATGCTCAATCATTCTGCAGTATTTATGTCCACCAGTTTTCCACAGAACCAAGCCAAGAGCCATGCTCAGTCATTCAGCAGTATTTATGTCCACCAGTTTTCCACAGAACCAAGCCAAGAGCCATGCTCAGTCATTCAGCAGTATTTATGTCCACCAGTTTTCCACAGAACCAAGCCAAGAGCCATGCTCAGACATTCAGCAGTATTTATGTCCACCAGGCTTCCACAGAACCAAAGACACTCTCCAGACAACTCCTGGTCCCAGCTAGAGATATGCAACAAATGAATGGTCTTGAATTCCTGGCATTGCTAGCAACCACATTTTCGTTTCTTGCGCATTTCCATATTTGTAGCTCAAACAGCATCTTGGGTAATGGCTTAATGTGTTGCTTTTCATCATTCTAGACTTCTATTCTATTCAAGCTTCCGTGCAGGCATTTGTACCATACCTCCCTTAATTATTCTACCAATTGCATTAGTTTCCAATGGTGAAAATGTTCTAAAAATCTTATATTAAATGTGTTTTTGGTGTTTTAATTTGATTTAAAACAATCATCATGTTAAATACTGTACTCTTCTGCCTAGGGAAAAAAATGAAAATTTAAAATAATACAGTAGTCCCTCTCTTGAACGGCCCCCCTCACCAGCGGCCAGCCGCTCCTTACGGCCAGAATCTGAAGGCACAGACGAATTTGTGTTCAAAATTACCCCTCACGAAAGGCCACCTGGCTAACGCGACCAGCGGCCAGCATATTTTTGCAAAAACATAAAATTTACCCCTCACGAGCAGCTGCATTTTTTTTCGTAATATGTATCTAGAACAATTTTTTCTCTAATTGTGTTAAGTAATCGGATTTCTGTTTCCCGATGTCAGGTTTTCGTTCTTCAAAAATGTGTTCTACAGGTACCACTAAGGTTAATATTATATCCTTTACACCTTACAAGAAGCCACATTTATTTCATAAAGCTGAGAAAGACTCAAATTTTAATCCACACATAAAGGTAATCCATATATCCGTACTGCTTGTTATCCTAGAGGTCTGGTTTATTCACAGATAATTGTTAAGATTACACTTATTAATAGTAGTAACCTCAGAGAAGTGGCAATATTGATGTACAATACGAAAGTCTGCGCGGAAAATGGTTTGATAGCCTTTGTGGCTTTCCTTGGCTAGACGTTGAGCTCGTTAACTTACATAATTAGCGGCTCTTATGCAACAATTGTAAAGTTTATAAATCTTAATGGCTGCGAGGTGCTATGGTTCAGATCAAATCTGCGTACGTATCCAAGGCATTTTTCACACATAAAGTAATATATATATATATATATATATATATATATATATATATATATATATATATATATATAAACAATAGGGTACCAGACTGCGACTAATGAATCAACTAATGAATCACTGATAATCGCTGCCTTTAAAAATATAAGGCATCTTGTTTAAATGCAGAAAAAAAAATGTTTCCTCCATCCGGTAGTTGCAACATTGATGATTATAACTAGATGTAAGGTCAAGATCACACGGTCAGCATTAGCTAAAAATAAAAACAGTGTACTATCAAAGACCGAAAAATCACGTGACAACACAACTTGTTGCTTCTTTATGAAGAAAGCATGTCGTCCGCTCAACAAATGTGTCGTCTGCATAATTAAATCGCATACAGTTAGCAACATCGGAATAACTTATTACCAAAAAATAACATGTCATCACGTAAGCGAAGATGATTTTTTCAGAATATGTCGGTTATTTAAATAAAGTCTACGATATCGGTGAGGTGGGGAGGAGGACTGGTCAAACAAATTTAGGTAGAAAAGACTCGAATAAAACAATTTTATGTTGAAAAGACTCGAATAAATAACATTGTAACCGATAAGTTATTTAGCAGCAGTGGGAAAATGGAGCAAATGGATAGATAATTGCGTATGTACCAAGATTCAAATGACGTTTTTGTATGGTTCTGCTATGTGCATGACAACACCTGCTCGCATATAATGCTTTTGCCAAGAATAAGAACTATTAATGCATACTCAGTTGAAATAAGTTAACTATTATAGCACAAGAACCGTTTAATATTTAATGTTGCTTTTAAACGAAGATATTTACTGCTTTGAAAAATGAAGCTTTCTTACTACGTACATACACTTCTCACCAAAAATTTAGTCCCCCTCTAGAAAGGCCACCCGCCTTATAAAGCCACTTTCCCGGTGCAGAAGGGGTGGCCGTATAAGAGGGGGACTATTGTATATTAAAAGCAAAATTAAACTTGGTGTGAAACAACCACCATGACCTGGATACTAACCAAGTCATTACTGTGTCTAATTACTACTGTGACAACAAAGACACTGTGATTACATTAAAGAAAACATTAAATCGGAATTAGGAACATGATACCTGACTTGTGTATCAGTTGTATACTGTAGTCTTGGGATAGAATGATCACCTTGTATACCAACTGGCCATCTTTCTTTCTTGCCAATATTCCAGTCAACTGAAAATGTCAACACAAAAAGGAACAATATTTAGTACACAAAAAGGAACAATATTTAGTGTCTACCCACTTTCCATTAATTTTTGTGAATAAAAAAAAATGTAAACATTAATTTTTAGTTTTTACTATTTTCAGAACTTCCAGTTTCTGGTTGCTGGACTCTCATATTCAAAGCTCAAACTACATATTTTTATAACGCATAACAGGCATACATTTCTGTCAGAAATTTTCTTACAATTTTACTTGCAGGATCTTAAATGAAGCTCTGCACAATAACCAAAATTTCAAAAATCAAAATACACACCTTACTACATACAGTGATACCTGATGAATACTTTTCTAAGTAATGTTTATTATACTTAACCATATGTAATGCACACCCTACTTTAAACAGTGTACAGATGTGTAAAATGTGTGTATGTGAATGTATATATATGTGTGTGTATATGTATGTATGTATGTATGTATGTATGTATGTATGTATGTATGTATGTATGTATGTATGTATGTATGTATGTATGTATGTATGTATGTATGTATGTATGTATGTATGTATGTATGTATGTATGTATGTATGTATGTATGTATGTATGTATGTATGTATGTATGTATGTATGTATGTATGTATGTTTGTATATATATATGTTCATCTTTTTTCTCCCTTAACTTTACATTGTCAGAATCATGCAATATTCCCCGTTATTGAACACTTTCATACTGCTCCCACATGCAAAGGAACTACTTTCTAAACGTAAACAATTTTTTATGAATGAATTAAAGCAGATATTTCATGGAAAGCCACATACCAACAAATGTTTCATAGACTGACACATACAAACTGCTTTGGCACATTCCATTTTTACTTTTTTGATACAATGTTTAAAATTTCGCTAGATATAGACACTATACATGGTCCTTACAATAAAATGCAAGTTATACACATAAACTGTCTTCTTTAGCTGTTAATACAAATGGGCAAAAATATACTTCCAATTTTACATCCTAAACTTCCTCAAAAATATACTTTCTTAGGTCTGTAAATCTGAATTAGATGAGCCATGTCATGGATTCTCAAGGTTGATTACACATTTTGAAATTGGACTGTAATTTTGATTATATTCCATGTGCAGTTACATCCTCCTTACTGAACTCAAAATGAAATAAACATTAAATTCCACATTATGATCTGAATCATTCAATGACAGAAACGAAACATGCATGCCAAATGTCAACACAATTCAAAACGACACTTCTGGAATCTGATGCAAGTCACTTCATGTAAATAAATCCAGACCATAATCAAAAGATTGTGTTGAATCAATAAAAATACCAAAACGTATTCATTCCAGATCAAATGGAAAAGTTATTGCAATGCGTATTCATTAACAATATTACTCCAAATTTCAATTTTAATGTGAGAAAGCTTGCCAGTAGCTTCTCATGGGTCGGTGGTTCTTTCCGCGGATATCCCGATTTCTTCCTCCACCAATAATACTGGCCGCAATGAATAGCCTATCGTGTGCTGAAAAATGGCGTTAAGCCTAATAATAACAACAACAAACAATTTTAAGTTGAGCAAATGCCATTTTCTTTTGAAACTTACCTCTTGCGCGTGACCAACTTCATATCTATCAGGGTGGAGTTATGCACTCATTAATAATGTTGTGTAATGATCCATCAAATGCTTATGTATTTAGTTTGGAATACAGCATACATTTAGTTACTTTGTTCCTTGCAGTGTATTTTGGTTCATATATTTAAGACTGGGAAGAATAAGAAATGAGCATTAACAAAAAGGTTACTGTATTTGGGAAATATGAACTCGTTTTGTCGGAAGGTCATGCAGCATATCCATCCAAAAAACTCATTCATATTTTCCCATACAAATGCATTAACATATATATATATATATATATATATATATATATATATATATATATATATATATATATATATATATATATATATATATGTTCTGCCATTAATTATGCACCAGCAGATGTCTATCTGTGCTATTTATTATGCCTGTCTAAGCTGCAGTCAAACTGCTTATTTACATATTTTATGCAAATTGACCAGATATACAACAATAAACTTTTATATTTGTTCTCATCATACAATTTAATTTTTCTGCATTTATTCTAAAGCTGTGATGGCATGAATCAGTCTTGGTCACTAAGCCACTGAATACATTTTAAATGATATGAATCAGTCATGGTCACAAAACCAATTGATGCATTTAAAATGGTATGAATAAACCATGGTAACAAAGCCATTTGATGCATTCTAAATAATATGAATCAACCATGGTCACAAAGCCATTTGATGCATTCTAAATGATATGAATCAACCATGGTCACAAAGCCATTTGATGCATTCTAAATGATATGAATCGACCATGGCCACAATGCCATTTGATGCATTTCAAATGGTATAAACCTACCATGGTCATAAAGCCAAACAGAAAGAGCATGCCAGTTTAGAGATAGTTTGTTTTTACTCTTGCAATGTAAATGATAAAAGGTTTCCCAGCACAATTCAGCAATAGTGAAAACTTCATGTCTGGGTCTAAGGTTGTACTTTCATGAATCAAAGTGGTCTTCCATTGTGCTGCTATCACTAACCCAATGAGATTAAGTTCTCTCCTTAGTGATTCCATGTCACAATAGAAGGCAGACTGTGCATGATAATCAACTGACTCTGATATCCTTAAATGCGGTACTTCATTCAAGGCCAGGCTCAAGTAAGTTGTTCACAGTTCTTAAGCTGAAATCTTCATTAGTGTGCCTTTGAGAGTTCTAAATATACTGATTTCATAACTCTCTTTAGCCAAGTGACCAGTGAGGGTAATATCAGGCATTTCCATTTCAACGCCTTTATCAAAGGTAACGATGATGAAGTATTAACATGCATCATCAGTTTTCCCTTTGGATACCCCATCAGATGTGATCACATTCCTCCTGGTCTGGCATTGTTAGTCTGGCTCAGTTAGACAGCTCCATAAATAATGCCAGTTTGCTATCAATTTTATTGAAATGGTTGGTCCAGTCAATTGGTGGCAGTCAGAATGGTGTACCAAGGATGGCATATGTCCTGTGGTCTGGCCGAATGGTGTGGTATGGTTGGTACCAGTGGCCACCTATGCAGTTGGTATGGATGGCTAGTTTGTGGTGTGGTATGGTTTGTAGCAGAGGCCAGCTATGCAGTTGGTATGGATGGCCAATTTGTAGTGTGGTATGATTGATACCAGAGGCCAGCTATGCAGTTAGTATGGATGGTCAGTTTGTCTGACAGTGATAAGAGACTCCTCCCCAATGTAATCATACATAGGTTATTCATATGGCTGGACTTGTTAGTAGTTGGAATGGTGTATTTTTTATGGTCTGACCAGCTAGTGTAGTATGGTCATTACAGACTGTCCATCCACACCATATTGGTACAAACCACCCATAGCACAGTGGATTATCAAAATGCAAATACAAGATTAAATGGATTCTTTGGATTACATCATCACATCATGACAGAAAAAGTAAAAACTGGTACATCATTGTTTAACGGTGGTGACCTAGCAAGTAGATTGGGTAGTTAACATGTGTTAACTTCCCTTTGACTACTATAATATACAGACAGAAAGGTTTTTTTTAAAAAAAGTTTTTTCTGAAAGGGCTGGATTCAAGTTTAGCACAAAGAGTTATCCAAATATAATGTGCTCAGGTAATGTATTTGATGGAAAAATAGTGGAGCTCTTTTGTGTGAAATGGAGTCCTACTGTAGACTTATATAAAACAAATATTGTTTTCTGAAATGGCTATAGACTTATGATGATTGAAAAATGGACTTATAATGAAAATATACAAATTGTTACTCATAAATTTTGGAGAGTGCTTTTTAGCAGATTGAATTGGTCAAAAGTAATTAAAATACTTTTAATTCTTATAAAGATTTAATTCCAGTTAAGAAATTATTGAGAAAACTGATTTCATCATCAATGTGTTTAAATTATTTGATATTCACATTACTTCTATTCTTCTCTATTCTTCTGAGATTTGGGGATATGACAACAAAAATTCCATAGAGAAACCACATAAACAGTTCTCAAAATTGTATTTGTCTCTTGGAAGACAATCTTCAAACACTTTTACTCTTGGCAAATGTGAACATTGTAACACTTACTAGAATATCACATGTATAAAACATTGGTGTAAACTGCTTAGGTATAGATGTCCCAGTAAATACACCATGATGTTAAAGTTATAGTATAATGTTAAAGTTACAGTATAATGTTAAAGTTACAGTATAATGTTAAAGTTACAGTATAACTTTAACTAAAGCAACTTATATTAGAGAGCTACCATGTAAATATGGTTTTGGTTTTGTGTGGATATCACAGGTTATGTGATGTGGATTTATTTTTTGTGCAATTAGACAGGGATTAATGGATTGCAACCTGTAAGAATGACATTAGGAAATAAAAATCAATCCTTTAAAGAATTTTAGGAATTAAATAATGTGAGAAATACCTACATGTGGTTGAAAACAAAACAGTTATGCATGCTCATTAAATTAGAACTTCATCATATTGATGTTATTAATGGATGACAAAAAAATGCTGATAGGGTGTACAGACTATATTATTTATGTGACAGCAATTTCAAAACTATTCTGAATTAAGAATGAAGTTTCTTTCAAAGTACCATTACAAATATCCATCCTTGAATATTTTACAATTTATTCTGTAATTATTCAGAGTTACTCAGAAATACTGTACAGTTTATATATTTTGCCTTTAATCTATGGATAATCACATTACAAATTGTGTAAATTACATATATTGTCATCTCTATTTAATTAGATGACTTACCAGCATACTTAAAAATTTATTTTCCATAATCAAAATTTATCAAAACATTTAAAAGGTTAATCTGACAGTTTATATGCATACATCTTTTTCAACCAGTAATGTTTAAATATAGTTTTTATAGTTCCTTAAATTTGTCAATAATTTTCAGGGACTAATTCATAACTTTTTAAGATATTTTCCTTAACAAGAACATAGTTTGCACTTTGTTGTATTGATAGGGATGTCTTGGGCATTGCCAAAAGTGCAGTCTGTAGTAATGCTGTATGTGTGTGTATGTGTGTCTGTGTGTGTGTGTGTGTGTATGTGTGACAGACAAACAGACAGAGTAAGAGAAACACATACCTCAACAGGCAATCCATGTGAACAAGGAAAATTAATGTTCTGGTTAAGGTCAGGAATTTCCTTTCCAGTGTCCAATTCAAATCCTTTAAGCATCAGTTCCTAAATGAAAAAATGAATAGAATACAAATACAAGAGTATATTTTGTCTGAAAGGTTAAACTTTTATAATAGACTTTTTGCTATAGATTCTGACTGATGATTTTAAAATATAAATTCAGCAACCTACTTTAAAATTGCAAATCATTAATAGAGATTTAAAGGCTTTTCCTAATCCAAATAATTTGCTGCTTTTTTCCATATAGCAAATTGTCTACCTCTCAAAGAATAACAACATAATATGCAACAAGTGATAGTGTACATATTACAGTTATGTATTACACAAAATGGCATGTACATTCTGGTGATTACGTTATTATCAAAACCCATTGGACAAGGTATTTATATACCTGCAACAGGAGACTAACAACATTGAGGGGAATTGCATTTTTATGAAGTTCAACTTTCACCCACTAGAGATGGGGGGAGGGCACCAAAGCTCACCATGTATTGACTGAAAACTATGAAATTCTTCAAAATGTACCCATAACAAATAATTCCAATTATTACAACTAGTTGTAAATGGACATATGATACTGGTCTGGAATCTTACACCTCAGTAAATTCAGGGGACAAAAGTTGGTTCCCAATTGGTTGACAGTACTTTTCTGTTAAGTTTTGATTCTACCGACTGCTTATATCATCATAATTACAACAAGGTTCCTACCTCCTAATTGCCTCAGTGCTTGCAATTAATTCTGCAAACCCATATAAAATCTCCCATTAGATATTCAAACCCAGTAGTCACAAATCCTTCCTTCAACCAATACACACCTATGTAGCCAAATGAAACATATATCAGATTTTACAATCATCCAATGAAGTCTTTCAGAACCCATGAAATTGAAACAAAGTGCATGATATAAATAATGGATGGTCAGAAAATATACAGGCAGCAGTCTGCCTACTCCACAAACTTTATCAGGGCTGCAATAAAGTTAGCATTTAAACATTTAAGCATATTTTGTACCATATAATTTAAGCATATTTTGTAATATAATTTCCATCCATTTGTATTCAGTCCCTACACAACTGTTTTCAAAAATGTTGATAGATTGTTTAGTGAGAGATTTTTGTTAATAATGGACCTGGATACATCCAATGAGATTGTTTGCAATCCTCCATCAGATTTACCTCCCTTGAATATAAGGGTTGATGTGGGACAGCTATTAGGTTCAGCTTTCCTAGTATTATTATTGCATAAAACAAACATTCTCATATGCAAAACCCATTACAGCAACCACCTCTATATATGAAAACTTAGAACCATGCTGCCCTTGAAAATCTGTAACAAATTACCTTTTTCTCAAGATAGAAACTAACAAAAATCAAGTTAAAAATGTATATAGTTTCACAAGTAATCATTTTAAACTTCTGATGTTGCATAAGTTTTTGTCATTTGAGTAAATAACTGATGAAACACTACTAAAACTCTATGTAAATATTTCTTGCCTGGAGTATAACAGCTGTGACAACCTCAAAATAGGTTTCATCAAGGAATGAGCTACTGTTGTTAAAGTGATCTTTTCACAAGTTTACTGCAGGAAAATTGGGATACAATTTTTTGTTAATAATGGACCTGGATACATCCACTGAGTCATAATTTACTTTTGACTGAACTACAAAATGTAATGAAAGTAATAGCCTCTCTGCACAGTTTTGGCTACAACATGCCAAATAAAGGTAGAGTTGGAAAAATATAAATGAACAAAAAATGTTCAGATTTTATGTTTTTCAAGGGTGTGAATCTTCTGCAGGAATTCCACAGACAACATTGTAATTCTCAGACTTTGCAGGAATTCCACAGACAGCATCGTAATTTCCAGCATTTGCAGAATTCCACAGACAGCACAGTAATTTCCAGCATTTGCAGGAATTCCACAGACAGCACCAAAATTTCCAGCATTTGCAGGAATTCCACAGACAGCACCAAAATTTCCAGCATTTGGGATCAACATGTCAGCATCAAAATTTTCTATACACCATAAAACTTCTTTACTTTCAACTTTCTTATTAAGGGTAAGTCAACATTTTATATTATTTACTGAATCTACTGGTACTGAATCTAAATGGGTGGGGGATTATTAATGCATGGTACTGAATCTAAATGGGTGGGGAATTAATAATGCATGGTACTGAATCTAATTGGGTGGGGGATTATTAATGCATGGTACTGAATCTAAATGGGTGGGGAATTAATAATGCATGGTACTGAATCTAATTGGGTGGGGGATTATTAATGCATGGTACTGAATCTAAATGGGTGGGGAATTAATAATGCATGGTACTGAATCTAATTGGGTGGGGGATTATTAATGCATGGTACTGAATCTAAATGGGTGGGGAATTAATAATGCATGGTACTGAATCTAATTTGGTGGGGGATTATTAATGCATGGTACTGAATCTAAATGGGTGGGGAATTAATAATTCATGGTACTGAATCTAATTGGGTGGGGGATTATTAATGCATGGTACTGAATCTAAATGGGTGGGGGAAATATTAATGCATGGTACTGAATCTAAATGGGTGGGGGAAATATTAATGCATGGTACTGAATCTAAATGGGTGGGGGATTATTAATGCATGGTACTGAATATAAATGGGTGGGGGAAATATTAATGCATGGTACTGAATCTAATTGGGTGGGGGATTATTAATGCATGGTACTGAATATAAATGGGTGGGGGAAATATTAATGCATGGTACTGAATCTAAATGGATGGGGGAATTATTAATGCATGGTACTGAATCTAAATGGGTGGGGGAATTATGAATGCATGGTACTGAATCTAAGTGGGTGGGGATTATTATTGCATAGTAATGAATCAAAAGAAGTGGTGGCATTACTAAAACATGATTCTGAATTAAAAGGGATGGTGGATTAGTAATACATTGTACCAGATCAAAAGGGGTGTGGTAATTATTAATGCATGGTACTGAATCAGAAGGGGTGGGGTAATTTTTATTGCATGGTACTGAATCAAATATGACCTGAGAATTATTACATGGTACTAAATCAAAAAGGGTGGGGGATTATTAATGCATAATAATAAATCAAAAGGAGTGTGGGGTTATTGATGCATGGTACTGAATCAAAAGGAGTGTGGGGACTATTGATGCATGGTACTGAATCAAAAGGGGTGTGGGGACTATTGATGCATGGTACTGAATCAAAAGGGGTGTGGGGACTATTGATGCATGGTACTGAATCAAAAGGGGTGTGGGGTTATTGATGCATGGCATTGGTACAGAATCAAAAGGGGTGTGAGGACTATTGATGCATGGTATTGGTACGGAATCAAAAGGGGTGTAGGGTTATTGATGCATGTATTGGTACAGAATCAAAAGGAGTTGGGGGATTATTAATGCAAAGTACAGACTGAATCAAAAATGGTCAGGGGATTAATAAAGCTTGTTACTGAATCAAGAGGTGGGAGGATTATTAATGCATGGCAATGAATCAAAAGGGGTGGGAGATTAATAATAATGCATCGTCCTGAATCAAAAGGGTGTGGGGAAATGGCACAAAATTATGGCAAAACAAAGTTAACTTCTATGCAGACTTGATGGTAACTAGTTTGCCAGAATGACTAACTAGCATTGAGTAACATTTGCATGAAAGAGAAAATTAAATAGGTCTTTTTCCTACACAAAATACCCTGCATGCTACATAAAGACTACATTTTCATCGATACAGTATTTTTTTAGCCTACTGATTGGTCCTTATACATATGAAAAGTCACCTCCATCTTGTAAATGGTAACAAACTGTGCAATCTAGAACATCAGAGACATGGTAATGACAGACAAACACAAACAGATGGAGGATAACACAATATTGCTTCTGTTATAGCATGGGAATAATAAAAGGTTATGTAGATGGTGAAAAGATAAAACTTACTTCCTGGTTTATTTTCTGGACTGCTAAAAGAACATCTCGATGTGTGTCTTTATCATCCAGTCTTATTATCAGGCCTGCAGCAAACTGAAATGGACAAAATGATCCACTATATAAATGGTGTTGAGATTATCCAATATTATTTAAGCATTTGAGTTACACTATCAATGTGACTGGAGTACACTGAGTATCTGCACGATAAAAAATGTTTGCACTGGTTTTTTTTATCTAAAATTGCCTTCCTCATGAACTAAATGACTAAGCAGTCCCTGTAGATATGTGAAAATGACTGATTAGGACAAGAAGAAACCACTCTTTAGTTTGGGAACACACGGCTGCTGACTCTTGAGGCAAAACTCTGAACCCTTAAGCCCTGCTCTAAGGATCAAACTTTTACCTCATTATTTAACAAACATTTGTTAACAAGAGAGAGTGATTGATTCTTACATAAACAAATCACAAGTATGGAAAGTAATAAAGATATACTATTTTAAAACTAGTTTAACCCTTTAACTACGACTACCGCATCTGAGCGTCGCCTGTAAATAGCTCCTGAACCCCACTGACGCATATATTCAGTGTCGATAAGCCTTGTTTAAAACCCCAGTGTCGCTTATGAGCGCGTAGTTCTGCTGTATTCAAAACCCCAGTGTCGCATATATGCAGACATAACTGCTATGTTAAGTAAACGTTGATTGGTTGAAAGTACAGATATTTACTTATTTTTCATTATCATAACCAATGAGAAGACTGGTTACTGAACATTTTGATACCAGTTGGAAAGCTGAGAGGTAAAATTTAGACACGCAGGAAGGAAATTTCCGGCAATGTACAAAACATGTGTAATTGAGATAAACAAAAATGGATTCCTAGTCAGATATTTGTGACTTCAAAGGGTTCAGTGCAAGCAATATCGAAGAGTTTAATGGATCATTCTTAGTAAATGGATCAGATAATGATGTTAGTCCCGTTTCAACACTAGATGTGATTTTGATTCAAATGACGATTTATTTTATGCGATTCAAAACAGTTTACGCGACAGGGATTTCTTGTCTGATTGTTGTAGGAGTAAATAAAATGGAAATATATGAATAACAGACACTATACAAGGTAAGCTTTTTATTTCACTCAAATCCAGCAAAAACTAATGAAATAATGAATATAAACGTAACCATGTTTTTATTGTCAGTTCCGTAGTCAGCCATGACGATGCTCTAGTATTCAGCCTAGCAAACAGTATCAGTAGTCTCAGTAACTGATACGGTATCACTCAGCAGTAGTGAAACTGCAGAACAGCTGTAGTAGTTAAAGGGTTAATATTCTGCATGAAGAAGCTCAGATCATAAAAAAACATTAATACCAGTCATACCTTTGGGAGATCTTTCTTGAGCAACAGCCCATGGTCAGTTGGCTGCAGGACAGCCAGATGATCTATGTCCAGTCTGACTACAACACTGTCAGTCCCCAGACTTGCCACTGGACTCCTCCAGTCAGTGGTCACAGGAGAATCCCTGGTCACGCCCTGGTCCTGTCAGCACAGCATTTAGATTTATTAGTACATATAAGCTTTGTGTTTTCAACTCTGTTCATTAAAAGGTGATTAAACAAGTTTAAGAAAACTTTACACTCACTGTGGCTCATTTATTAGTCAGTTGTGGAGGAAAAAGAAAAATATGATGGAGGAAAAAGAAAAATATGATGGAAAAACAACTCTAAATAAATGACAATGTATCATGTATATTTAACCTGCATTGATTGTTAGGGTTTTTTGAATTCGTTATATGCTATGGATTACATAAAATTGTAATTTGTAGCTAACCTTGTCCAAAATCAAGTTTATCATATTCCTGAGCAGAATCTTTTTTTATATTTTATTTAAACAATTAATACATAATTTATATTTCTCTGTCATTGTTTGTTTAATAATAGGATATCTATCAATGAAAATTAACCCATTTATCTTTGTCTGAGTCAAGGACATTGTGTTTACCATATCATTTACTATAATTTTAGTAACAGCATCTTCTGGAATGGAAGTTTCCATTAAGTAATTTTTTTGTGTGGGGAAAAAAGGTCATGTTGAGAACTTTAAAATCTTGTTTTTATAGAAATTATTCATTATTAGTCTCCTTGGTGTGTTCAGCATTTCATTTGTGCCAGAATTTATTTATTCCCTGGAAATACAAATTGTTCATCTATAATAGTATTCTTGGATAGAGACATTAACTTGGGTTGAATTCAAACAAGTGCTTCAAGGGTTGTATTAATGTGATTCATCAAAATACTGTTGGTACATCATTACAATTCAGGCCATTGGTATATTATTACATTAGAGATTGCGGGCCACTACAAGTACATCAACACATTCAGCATTGGAAATTATTTGAAATACCACTTAAGTTTATTCAGAATTTTCTTCATTAGGACTTGTGGTAATAATTTCAGGATTATTTAGGATTTAATTTGCAATAACATAATTTCTTTTTTTATATTTTCACTTTGTATTCTAGCTAAATATATTATCTGTTGAATTTTACAAAGCATGTTGCTCCTCACTCTTTTCTATTACTTATTTTAAGACCACAGAATTGTAGTAATTGTCAATCATATAACTTAAATGAGATGAGGATAATCTGCAACTGCAGTTAGAGGCTGATACATAGGGTCCCAACTGCAATAAGTACACAAGATTTTCCACTTGACATCATTGACAACCCTGGAGGATGACTGGCTTTCATCTGAACATTCATCCACAACAATGGGTCATTGACAACCCTGGAGGATGACTGGCTTTCATCTGAACATTCATCCACAACAATGGGTCTTGACTGTTTTACACAAGACAAACATGAAGGTAAATGTTGGGTTGTGATTTGGATTTTTAACATAGCTTTAACAATTTTTCAGTCATATCACTATGATGTCTGCAGTGTGTCAGTTTATAGTGTTGTCTAGCAATGGAAAACTGCATATCTAACCTGGAGTGAAGTGGGGATGAATTTCTCAGGTCTGTTTGCATTCAATAAGTAGAACACATCTGTGTCCTGGTCATAACACAACAGCTCTGTGTGCTTGACAATATCACACCTGCAACAAGAAACTAAGATTACTGATTGTGCAGATGCATCACAACAAGAAACTAAGTTTACTGATTGTGCAGATGCATCACAACAAGAAACTAAGTTTACTGATTGTGCAGATGCATCACAACAAGAAACTAAGTTTACTGATTGTGCAGATGCATCACAACAAGAAACTAAGTTTACTGATTGTGCAGATGCATCACAACAAGAAACTAAGTTTACTGATTGTGCAGATGCATCACAACAAGAAACTAAGTTTACTGATTGTGCAGATGCATCACAACAAGAAACTAAGTTTACTGATTGTGCAGATGCATCACAACAAGAAACTAAGTTTACTGATTGTGCAGATGCATCACAACAAGAAACTAAGTTTACTGATTGTGCAGATGCATCACAACAAGAAACTAAGTTTACTGATTGTGCAGATGCATCACAACAAGAAACTAAGTTTACTGATTGTGCAGATGCATCACAACAAGAAACTAAGTTTACTGATTGTGCAGATGCATCACAACAAGAAAACACACTACTGATGAATATGCATTTAAGTATGAATATTTACTAGCATTCAAACAATAAACAGATCATGTGATGCATGTCTGACCATGAAGATTCAATTACAAAAGTCCCTTGATGGAATTGATGCTCAAGTACCTGAAAAGAATTCCCAAGAATTCAAGATAAGACCATATCTCTTTTCACAGACTGCAGAGTGTTGAAACCATCTCTGATACTTTTGAGCAATAATTCCAAAGTAGCGGATATGGCAGCCATACTGAATATAAGATGGGCACAATTTTCTTTAATAGAAACTAGATCTCATTACATATGTTTCAATGAAGACCCTTATGACCATTCATCACTATAGTCCGAGCCTACTAACCTGTTGGTTTATACCCCCCTACCGATTTCAATAACGGAAACCTTTAACTTGATAAAAAGTGCAAAGAACTTAGTCAATTCATTCATTGATTTATATTTTCTAACCAGACTGTGAGTAGAATGGCCTTAACACCGTCATTGTCATCGCATTTCATGCTTAACAGAAGTTGTCAATATTATAGACAGACATGCCTAAGACCCATTTACAGTTCCTGGACAAGTCCATTTTCAGCAATGGCGTGTATGCATGACTAAAGATGTACATATATATGTCATCTACTTCTGATATTTACAGTGTTGAATCAAGCAAAGGAAACGTGAATTTAACAAGTGGTTTCATTAATATGTTCATGTCAGCAAAGAATATAATTCCAAACTCAACGTTATGGTAATTTACAGAATTATCCGGCAGTTACTGAATATGATGAATTACATCATTATGCTGTCGGATGGAAATAAACTTCCCCATAGTGTATGGAATATTGGAATATTGCGTCGTGTTAGTATGGAAAGTCCATTAAGCATGAAAGGTGCAAGGGGATACCAGTATTAGTGCCATTCTGGTCACTGTCAGGTTAGAAATTATAAATCAATGATTCAGTTGACTTAGTTCTGTGCACTTTTTATCATGTTAAATATTTTAGTTATTGAAATCGTTAGGGGGGTACAAACCAACGGGGAAATAGCATTGGACTATAGTGGCAAAAAATATTTTCAAGATGGGTGCCATGGCAGGACCAAGAAAACAGCATAAGAAGACTTTTGGTGAAAACACCTTATCAGTATAACCATCCATCTAGGAAAAGTAGCAAAAAACAAGATTTTCAAAATGGCCAGCATGGCAACCATATTTGATGTCGGATCAGCACCATTTTAATTTAGGACCAACTCAATATCATTCAGGTTAAAATTCCGTGTCAATATGACTTTCAGATGATTAGGCACAACAATAACAATATTATCAAGACAACTACCATCAAAGCCATATTCCAGATCCGATCAGCACCATTTTCATGATTTTAAAATTAGGAGGTGTACCAATAACAAGTTTTAAAGATGGCTGTAGTGATGGCCAAACCAAGTTGGTACCATTTTCATGTAGGACCAACCTGACACCATAAAAAGCCTTTAACTGAAAGCCAGACATTGATATGGCAGCAACAAGAATTTCAAGATGGCCAACATGGTGGCCATATTGACACCATTTTGATTTATGATCAAGAAGACCCAATCAAGAAGTCCTCTTGTAAAACCCCATGTCAGTATGACTACCAATTCTGAAAACGTTGAGATAACAAAAGTTTTACGATGGTTGCTGAGTCAGCTATAATATATATTTGGGTGACTATATTTTCAATGAAGACAAACCAGACATCTTAAAAATCTTCCTGTGAAAATCTATGGCAATATGATATCGCTTTTGACAAGATTTTCAAGACAGCTTCCATGTCAGACTGAGGACCAACAAGGCATCATAAGAAAACTTAGTGAAAAATATGTGCTGATATGACCATCCATCTTGGAGTCATCATGGTTGTTGGAACACTTTCATTTAGGACCAAGTAAACCCTGGGATGAATATGTGTTAAGTTTCATTGCAATCCAAGTATTTCAGGCAGAGTAGCAATACTACAATTGTGGTAATTAATTTCAGAACATTGGATGACAGATGCATGAACATCCCATCAGCTATTCTGGTCTATTATCAGCAGAGTTGAAAACCATTCATTATTTTAAAATGCCCAATACAACACTGCAAATGGTTTAATGTTCTGTTCTTACTTTGTGTTTTCTTTGATCCAGGCTGCAGTCACCAGATTTGTTGAGATTACTGACCCTTCAAAATCTGTAGCCACAATGGTGACATGAGATCCAAAATGGCTACCAATCACATATACTGTATCCTCTGACTGCAACACATATTGATAGTTCACTGTTGTTCTGAAAAGAATACAAGTCATTACCAACAATGAACTCTTTCTAAATGGATTCCTCTAGATGAAAATTTGTCTCTCAAGGAAACTCTGTGTGAAGAATTTTCCTAAATGAGAATTCTAAATATAGCAGACTTGAACATAAGACACTTCTATACAAAGTAGACTTGTTCATAAAAGACACGTCTATACAAAGTAGAAAAAAGGCTTGTCCATAAGAGACACTTTTATGCAAAGTAGAAAAGAGGCTTGTCCATAAAAGATACTTCTATACAAAGTAGCCATATCCATGAAGACACAATCTGAACTTGCCAGAGAAAATAACTATATATATATATATATATATATATATATATATATATATATATATATATATATATATCTGTCAAATTATAAAGCAAACTGATGTCCTATGGACAGAAAACACAACTTGCTCAAAGTAATTCTATCTTTTGTATGCACCATTTATTTATCTGCATTATCAATATGTTACTGGGATTAAATTCAATGTCTTAATGCCACTTAATCTTGACTGGCATGTACAGGAAGCATTGGTATGAAAATAATATACAGTCCTACCCACTTATGTGAACAAGCTGCCTATTTCAACAAAAAAACAAAGTCCCCATCCCGTGGTTTACCATTACTACCAAAATTGTAATGCTTATGTTGAGATAAAAAATAAACATACATGTCAACAGAATCCCTTGGTCCCAGCTTGAACAAATACTTTTGTTTTCTAATCATTTATGTCAACCAGCTGCCATTAACAATCCATACTTTGTTCAATAATTAGCTGATCTTGCCACCTGACTTTAATTTACCCATCTAATCATTTATGTCAGAAAGCTTCCAGTTCTGACCTGTACTTTAGTCAACAATTAGTTGATCTTCATGCCAGGCTTTAATGTCGCATTCAGATTAAAAAATCCCAGAATTTTCCTTGGTCCTATAAAGTTGGCTTCTCACAGAGACTTAAATAAAAGTAATCAAATTTGATAGATTCTTGCATTTTCCAAAGTGATCAGTGTGTCAATGTATACAATTTTATGCCTTCAATGATCATATTATCAGCATATCACTTGTTTGCTGCTATGTACTTTTCACAATGAATTCTGTAACTAAATACATGTGCTGTTTAAATCAACTTGTTGACAGGATTTCATTTCCCTGTGAATCCCCTTGGTATCCTCAATAAGATGGGAACAGACTGACCAATATCTAGGCCAATTTAAGTACATGTACTTGAAGCATGTACATAACTATGTGTTGATGCCAACATTGAATATATGTATCATAATTTCATATCAAGATGTGACTGATGCAATATTTTATTGTGGATTTTATTACTCAAAGGTAACCAAAATGTAATTTGTCAGTATATAAGTGTATTTTACACTGGTTTTGTCTTCATGTACTCAAAATTTCCATCATTTATTTTCTCAAGAGTTACTGTTACTGATTGATGACAGGTCACCCCTTACTGACGAATTTGACTTATATCTTTCTTCCACCCACCACCAACACTTATCTTGACATCCACCTATGTTGACAATATTTCCTCAGACCTGAGGATGTGGACATAAACGGGTAGGACTGTATACATGTAAACTTTAAACTGGAGTTCACTCTAGAGACACCTCCATTTAATGGTGACCTGCCTACATAGGACACAACTGGACTGTCACTTTCATTGTAGCTTACTTGGGTTTCTATAAACATACTTATCTGATGGTTATGCTGATATTTTTTAAAAACAATACAAAAACCACCTTTTGTGGTCTCTAAGGTAACTAAACAATTTCATCTACATAAAATTTAGTTGGGTCACAAGCTTTACCCCAAAACACCCCCATATATAAAAGATCTGTTATTCAGACAATTAAAAATGATGCCATTCAAAAAAGTTGTGTTTTAGAACAATTTTCCCACTCTTCCATGATGTCTCAAGAGATCATGGAGAAATGGTCTTTGACTGAAATAGATGTCAACTGTCTCTTCTGAAAGAGACACAGGAAAAAAGTTGAATTGATGAAAGCCTGCTAGTGGATGATGATAACAGTCTTGCAATAGTCTTTAAAGATGTTTGACTTTCCCTCAAACTCCTTCAAAAGAGAAGATCTTCTATTCGGAAAGGCCCTCTCCATGAACAAAGGACCAAATTCCTTACTGACAAATTCTGACAAGAGCCAAAAATATTGGAAAAGCTTGTCAAGGTAGTAATAGAAAACCTGTGCTCAAGCTGGAGCAGAATCTCTTCCAATACACTGAGTAGATTGTTCCTCAAAGATCTGTCACATATTGAAGGGAGTTTTATTAGAACCACTCTACAAACCTGACTACACATTATCCTCAGTACCAAAACAGGAAAGGTAAAACCCTTAAACCCATCCCAACTGTCTGATGGAGCATTTAGGACCCTATATACTACTAAATTTTGTAAAGTGGGGGCAACAGGTGGGCTTCCCTAAAATATAAGCTGGCATGTATGTCTATTGTAACTTCCAGGAAAGTCTTTCCAGAGGAATTGCTAACTTTAAGCCATTTTTGGTCTTGCCACTTAGTCTAGATTATAACTCAGAGAGCAAACCAGCTAGAAAAGAATGCAACTGAACCAGTAGGGTCATCTTCTAAGGGTGTAAAAATGGATGGCAAAGAAGGATAAGCTGAAATTTGAGCAAATCTAGGATTGGCAGAAACTCTCTTAAATCAACTCTCTGCTGAAATGACTGAGAATCCAATTATCTATGAAATGCACATGGACAGTATCTGAATGATGGTTGAGATGATCCAGGAATTGCATATTCCAATAGACCGTGTGATGGGGGAAAAGAGACTGACTTCTTCAAATTTAGCAGAAAGGCCAGATGAGTGAGAAGACCATTTCAGCTCCACATTAAAGATAAACTTTATCATATATTTTTGCAGGATCTGACTAAGGTGCTCAAAAATAAATTGTGGAGCAAAATATTCCTTTGAGAATACTTACCCAATAACATAAAAGGTAGTAATTTTAATGTGATTACCATTTGAATCCATCAATCCCAGAGAAAATAAGATTTAATCTTTCCCGTGTATACAATAGATCAACAAAGGGAAACAACTCCCCTTACCATCACTAGGTGGGTAACCATCAAATAAATGTTTACCATTTTAAGTTTAGTGATCAATAAGAATACATCCATTTGCTGGGAATTGTGGGAGGGTTTAATAGCAATAAGACTGCACAATTACTCTCTGTAAAACATAATTTACTAAGATATTTAATTTTGCCACCACATAGAATGAAATTCACAGTCAACAAGTTCTGAAATAGCTGAATAATCTGCCAAGGTATAGATAGGCTTAACACATCAAAACTTTGGCTAACAAAGTTTGATTGAAACTTCCTCAAAGTGCATACCAAAGCGACAGAAAATAAATGTCATATGATAGCAGTTTCACTGAGGTTCTTGTCAAAGCTTTTAACTGATCTGGGTTCAGCTATGTCAAAAACATGAAAAAACCCATTTAGGAACCAGGGTGAGAGATTCAAGTCAAAACTGGTTAGCAGCTATGACAGAGTCTGAAGAAAAAAGGTTAGTCAGAATAAGGGTGGGGAGAAGAGAGAGTAGCCCCAAAATAACTTCCAACTGACTGATAGTGCATCCAAATCCCATGACTCTTGACAAAGGTGGACAGTTTGTGTGATTCCACCATAAAGTTCTACCACTGGACTTTACCACTATCTTGGTAATACAGGTTGTGAACTCACATACATCATCACAGCCCCACATTTCAGTAAGAAAAAATGCTAGTGATGTCAAACCGAGGATCAAAGTTGCTACCATATTCAACATTAACTAGCAGGTGGCAAGGAAAATGTTACAATCCACCTTATAGGCTTGCCATGTTGTTCTTGTTACTTTGGGTTTAATGCCATTTCTCAGCATGTCAAAGTATGGCAGCCAGGATAACTGGGGAAGGAAGTACCCATAAAAGAAGCCCAGTGAGAAATACCAACCCATGGGAACTACTGGCAAACTTTCTCACTTACCCACATTAGCTAAGCCAGAGACTCAACCCCACATTGACAGAGGTGAGATGACAGTAAAGTGATCGCTCAGCTACATGTGGCCCTGTTTGCCATGTCAACTGATACAATGTTTTTGTCCAAGATTACTTTATTTTCACTCATATAAGACGCACCCAATTATAAGATGCACCCATAAATAAGACGCAGGGTTTCACGATTTGTGTAGAAATTTTTTTACATAAGATACACTCATATATAAGGCAAGGGTTTTGATGATTTGTGTAAACTAAAATTACATAAGATGCATGCGACCTAGCTATCTGACACACTGAGTAATCTATATCCAGTGGTTCTCTTTCCTTTATCATAAATGAAAATTTGTCAAATGTTTCATCACCCGTCGGATGTAAACAAGGCTTAGCATTTTTAAAAATTTTAAAATTGTCATGATGCTGAAGTGAAAATCATATATGGCCAACTTTAAATTAGACTTCATCAACTTTGTCAAGGGGCGTGGCAACAAAGCTGCTCGAAGAGAATTTGGCTGCAGCGAGATAAATGTATGTGACTGTTACATGACAGTAGCTGTGTCGTTTCAATGATAGAGATCGAATTGAATGTTCAAATTATTGCTATTGAAATGAAGATCACAGACTTTGGTGGCAGTGTCAACTGGGTTTTGAAGTTCATAAAACGGAACAATCTTGCAGTCCAGTCATAAACAACTGTTTGACAGAAGCCTCCGGACGATTGGGAGAATAAATTGGATGTTTTCCATACCTTTGTTCAGAAGGAATGAACTGAAGTTGGCACATGATGACATCATCAATATGGATGAGATTCCAATGTCTTTCGATATTTCCCGAATCAGCTAGCTATTTCAGTTCTTCGGACAATGATGCAGCTGCATCAGATACCACTGATGCCAATGAGGATTGATTAGAATCAGTTATGGAGTTATTCCATGATGACGATAGTGTGAATTGATTCAAGTTTCAGAGGATTTGAAGCCGAAACTGATGACGATGAAAATGAAGATGAACAGAACAATACGGTACATTGATTTTTAATTAAGTTAAACACTGTTTAGTTTAGTAATAGTTTATTATATTGTTGAATAAAAAGTTAAATATATGGTATAACTAATTTTCATATTCAAGTCCAATATTGAACAAATTCTTGTCTTATTTTCAAACTATTTAGTCTTGTCTTGTTTTCGAATGCACCCACCAAAGATACAAAATTTTTTTTTTAACCCAAACAAGCAATATAGCTGCCATAGTTTTTGCTGTGATAATTAGTAACAATAAACAAAACTATTTAAACATACTCTATTTTATTAATTTAAAACATTTACTTTGACTAAACTTAGATCTGCAATAATTACGGTACACAAAACATTTTAAAAAAAGGATTTTAAATTTGATGTGGACTGCATTGGATTGGACAAGTAGTAATTACTGAACACTTACCCAATTGTTTTTACAACTAGGAATGAAACATGAATATCGACTGCAATAATCATCCTTTAGTATCACACAATGTACAGTTAGTTCGTGTTAAAAATACTTACCATTATTTTTGCTCATATAAGACACACCTAATTATAAGACACACTCATATATAAAATGAAGGGTTAGATGATTTATGTAAAAATATTTTACATAAGACGCACCCGTATATAATACGCATCCTGGGTGCGGGGTACGTAAAACTTGTATAAGACTCATCTTATATATGTGAAAATACGGTATATGTCACAAAATGTATGGTACCAGCATGACGACAATGACATTGGTAGTTGGCTTTCCAAAAAGAAAGGAATTAAGTTGCCAGGGCCTGGATAGTGTCTAACAGATGATCAGAGATCTCTATGATCTGCACCAACTGCTGCAACAGATGGAAGGAAGGTGCTTGCTCTCAATAACCAGGTCTGCTGAAGCTATAACCGTATAGGATTAGTTCAAAGACAGTGGTGGTGGGCATTCAGAAATGTTGTTTTTTGTTGGGTCATAAGATAAAAATCTTTCAGAATTCTAGAAAAGGGAGAACCAAGAACCAGTCTGACTACCACATCATAGTGGATTGTGGGATCAACTTCCACTTTGGAATCAGACTAAGCTTGGTTTACCATGAAGGGTGGTACCAGGCTCTTCTTGCTCCCCTTGTGTTGGGACATACATTTCCTACCCAGCTTTGATGTGGGTGGGACTTGGAAGCCAAAATTAAGTTCTGCCTGTAATTCCTAATATTAGCTAGGGGATTGCCCCAACTAAGAGGTTATCTAGGAGAATGGGAAATATTTATTTACCCTTCTCTAGCAGAATCCTCATCCCTCAATGCTGTGGAAGGACCATATGAACCATTGCAAATAGTGCATTACAGTGAACTCGCATGGTTGAAAGGGGCAACATGAATTTCCACAAACCATCAAAGATGATGCATTATGCCACTGCAAATTGTGCAAACTAAGATGCAAAACAAAACCCTAGATGAAGATCAAAAGTTCACTCGTCTAGAAGGATTAGAAAATTTGCTACCATAAGACACAAGATGGAAATTATGTAGTCCAAGTACAACTATAAAAAACAAAATACAATGTCCTTGACTCAGGATAATAATCCTCAGTCAGAAAGAATAAAAAGTTTTTTTTTTACAAAACTATAATCAATTTTAGGCATGGTAAGCAACTAGATACATAGGTGATTAGCCACAACAAGGCAAATGAAATATACATAACAGTACTTACATGTCTGAAAGTGGCACTATCCATTTTTGTGAACCATCAGACATGCTAAGCCCATACAGACCTTCTGCTGACAGGGCAAAAACCTGGCCTCCTTAAAAAAAACAAAAGCAAACAATTATAGCTTCTTTCAAAATGATGACATTTTAGCTTCATAAAATTGTGCATATCTGATGAATCTGGAATATTCTACATACAAAATTGAGCCATATAATGAATGGAGGTATTTATTTACATGTACTTAGTTTTACTGGTATTAACCTGTGACATCTGTGTAAAGTACAAGTTGTTATAAAAGTATAATTAACCTTAAATACCTATACAAATGTTACACAGCAGACTAGTATATTAAATACAGATAAAATCTTTATACAGCAGACTGGTACATTAAGCACCTACAGAATTTTCACACAGCAGACTGATATACTAAATACTGATACAAACTTTACACAGTAGACTAATACATTAAACACCTATACAAACTTTAAATGGAAGAATGGTTGTTGTTGTAGGGTTTAACGCCATTTTCAGCACAAGATAGGCTATACTTAGCGGCCAGTATTAATGATGGAGGAAGAACCATGGAAAACCCCCGGAAGAACCACCGACCCACGAGAAGCTACTGGCAGGCTTTCTCACTTTCCCACGTTAGCTGAGCCTGGACTCAACCTCATGAACACAGAGGTGAGATGGCAGTGATCCATAACCGTCAGTGCTTTAGACCACAAGGCCACTTGGGGCCCCTAAATGGCAGAATGGTACTGTAAACATCAATACAAACTTTACATGGCAGACTGGTACACTGAATACCTATAAAAACTGTACACAGCAGACTGATACCTTAAACACCTGTCATGGCACTCTACAGTTTCGTATTTTGCATAGGGTTAGAATTTTAATGAAAAAGAATTCCCTTGGGTTTTCTCACTAATTATACTGGCTATTTAAAAAAGACTTTGTATATCTTAGGTATTGCTTAAAGAACCTTTAATTCCCTTTATTTTGGTGTATAATTAATGGGTGAAATATGGGTTATAGAATACATAGCTTGGCCTTACTCCAGATGTGCACATTTCAAAAAGTGCTAGCCCCACTTGGTCATTTTCACTTCCTGAACTTAAAGTTATTAAAAAAAAAGAGCCAATAACTTTTCTTTTACATTTTATATATTTGATAATTCATTCATTGCACTTTCAGAAGCTGATATTATCTATTCTGACAAAATTCATTTTCCCTATTTTAATAGCTGCTATGGATAGTGTACTTTAGACAAATTCAGACTGGGTTTTGGAGCACAAGGGAGCAGTCATTTTAGTTAGCAGTGTGCATAGATCATTTACAATTCCCAAAAGTACAATATCCAAAGAAATGTTAATCACATTACATCAAAGTAGCATAGAGGTATGCCAACATTCTCTCATCTGTGCATGTTTTAATTGCAAACAACTTCATCTTACATACGGAACTTTCTCAAAAGTACATAATAACTGGTAAGTGCCTACTACAGGGCAAACTGGTACTTTAAAGAACCTATATAAACTTTACACAGCAGACTGGTACCTTAAACAAACTTAACAAAGTAGACTGGTACATTAAACGTGTCATTCAGCTTGTAATGAGGAATGAATATTAGCACTGTAAATAAAAAAATCAAATCAAAGTGAATATATCTACTGGATTTCTAAGGCTATTTTGGATATTATATTGAGAGAATTTTCCTTCCTGAAGACAAAATTAC
The DNA here is from genome assembly GCA_016746295.1 of Potamilus streckersoni. Taxonomy (NCBI): domain Eukaryota; kingdom Metazoa; phylum Mollusca; class Bivalvia; order Unionida; family Unionidae; genus Potamilus; species Potamilus streckersoni. Next base: position 174,366 of record JAEAOA010001999.1, read on the forward strand.
AATTGTGTATTCAATATTACCATATATACTCATGTATAAGCCCATTTGCATATAAGCTGCCCCCCCCAACTGAACAGTATAAACACTAAAAAGTGCATGACCTGCATATAAGCTGACCCACAACTCGGAGACATCACAAGATGCATGCATTAAGTTCTAGATGCATTTATTAAGGCAAACTTATATTAACAAAAAGTACAGGTATACTTATCTCGGGCACATCATGTAAGATTATTAAAAAGAAATGGTATAAACTTGTTAAAAAAGTAATTTATTTAATTTTCTGTTTTCTTATTGTTTCTGCCTAGTTTAGGTTTGTGTATAATTTGATTGAACGATGTTAAGAATTGAGTAATCATGAGTTGCTGTAACACTACCTCTCAATTTTGACTCAATTATTGTTTGTTTATGCATTATTGCATTAGACATTTTATATCATTGCACCAGTAATTACGTTTTTATTTTGCCTTGAAACTGTAAATACTTAACTCATTAAAATTTGATCCCAATATGACAACACAATGAACAAGATTCAATACTCGCGATTAGGCTACTAAATGTATGTACATAATGGTGCCACCGCATGTACAATGCGGGTTTGAACATGCCCTGAATGAAGTACATCAATTAATGAAGTACATGTACATCACTTGGAGTTGAATCGTGAGCACTACTGCACTATACTTTAATGATATCTCCAAAATACAATAATGAAGTTTCAGAATAATCCTTTGAAAATATGCTAATACCATAAAAGCTTAGCTGCAGTTTTCTTTTATGTAAGCAACCTTACACCATACCTGTCAACTCATACATCAAAAAAAGAAAAAAAATCATGAATTTTGGGCTCACTCCATGCCTACCTCCTGATTTCACAAAATCTCCTGATTTTTGCTACTGATTATCATAATATGCCTGAAAGAGAAAAGTTCTACATAAAATGGACACATTGTATGCTATGCATGGAAGCCAGGTTCTGCTATATCACTTGTGAATATTGTGTCCACAAATGGAAAACACTCCATCCCAGTTGATCTATGTTGTGGTGTTCCACAAGGGTCTGTTCTTGGATCCATTCTCTTCATTCTATACACTCATCCACACTCAAGTGTCACAGAACATCATCAAGTGTCACATCAATTGTATGCTGATGACACCCCCAAATATACAAATCTAGCCACCCAAATGAAGTTGAAGCTACCATCCAAGGTGTAGGAAGGTACATTTCCAATGTGAAATCATTGATGACATGTAACAAGTTGCAGATGAATGATGATAAAACTGAAGTCATTCTAATTAAACCACAAATACTTTCTCGTTCACATCCTTTACCAAAGACAATAAATATCAGTAACACCAACATTAAATTCACACAGTCAGTACGAAATCTTGGTGTCACTCATGACAGTACTCTCTTATTGCACCAACATGTCATGAACATATGCCGGACTGCATATCTTGAGCTGAGACACTTCAGCTCCATTCGCAAGTATCTATCAGGTGATGCCACTAAAACACTTGTGTGTTCCTTAGTACTTTCAAGACAGGTCTATGGTAACTCAATTCTGTCTGGTTCATCTCAATATCTACTCCTACCAGAAACTTCATAAAGTTCAAAACACAGCCACTCTGATCATCCTTTGGGTACTATGATCAGAACACACCTCCCCCTGCTCTGTACCCTACACTGGCTACCCATTCAATCCAGAATTAAACAAAATTTCTTCTCTGTTTTAATGACAGGTTCTAGTCAACACAACTACTCAACCTCATTCATGTATACACACCAGCAAGATACTCACCCTCATCTTCTGACACTCCTATTCTCATTATTACCACTATGAAGATGAAATCATACGGTCAACACTCTTTTGTATGCCAGGGCCCAGCAATGTGGAATGAATTGCCCTTTGCACTTAACACACAGTGATCTCATTCATGAGTGCTCTTAAAACTCGCCTATTTCAACTGCAAGAACAGACTTAAAGACCTAACAAAGTATCCTTACCTTAAATATTTACAGCATGTTTTCTGTTCTCTAATTTTGTGGTGTTTGTTTTTTATTTTTGTAATCATAACATTATATATGTTTTTTAAGTGTTGTCAAATGTTGTAAGGTGCTAAGAGCTTCTAAAGATTAGGCGCTATACAAAGTTCTCATTATTATTATTGTTGTGATAAAATAATTACTTGACTAGAAAGAATAAACTGCTTTACTAAACAGGATGTTATGTTTATTCTTATTAAATTTTGTTTTTTTTTTCATCTACAACAATAGAAAAATCAGAAAAGAAATCAGAAAGAAAAAAAACCACAACAATAAAAAACAAAATAAATAAACCACAATAATAAAATTGTCGGCAAATAATTTTAATGTCATTTATGATCACCATAAATGTTGTAGCTTCATACGCTGTAGCGCCATTCCCAACAAAGAAACATAAGTGAGAACTTGGCATTTTCATACTGTACATACAGACTTTAATTACCATCATTAAATTAAAAGATGGAATAAAAATACATACCACACAGTATGTGTTCTCAAAAAAAACTAATTCAGAATACATGTTTTATAGTAAACAATACTAACTGCCTCACAAGTTGACAATAAGGAAATAAGTGACAAAAATGGAATAAGGTCAAACATATGATGGGAAATAGTTGTGTCATTTAAGGTACAATAAGGCTGCTTATTTAGGTACCTTTAGTTCAAGAAAACTGGTAATCCTTTATTTGCCAATCAATTGTTGGTGCTTTTGTAACACACAGTAGTGTAGAACATGGATTCTTTAAGTCATGATGGAGGGCCAGTTGTTTTAAAAAAAAATGCACTGATAAGGATTAACTTTAAAATTAGTTGTGCTGACTTTCTTGCTTGTTTTTTTAAGACTTACCTTTATCTATTGTGCAGTTTGACCACAGCTGACTAGAACATGAAAATAGGGCATGTCCTGGGGGAAAATAAGGCACATCAGAGGGAGAAACCATTCGTCCTTTGCAAATTTCACCCTTATTAGACACTAAGATTAATATTTAGCGAAAACAAGGCTTTAAAAATGCCACAAAAAACTTCCAATTTTCGGTCCCAATCTCTTTATTGCTTTCTTCAGTCTCCCTACTTGGCTTTTGAAAAGTCTTATCCCCTTCACCATTTTACAAAACTAAAGTAATTTTGCAATTATTATGGAATAAAAGGCAATTTCACATCAATGTATTGGTAAAGTTGCCTGTCAAAATTCTCTTTTAACACAAGCCAGTTTCAGGATTTTAATTATCAGCTGGAATGCATTGCTGTCAGAAAACAAAAGACAAATCCACCAACTATCAACAAAGGAAATGCCAAAACATCAAGCTTTAAATTGTGTGGAAATTTATGATGTTGTTTAGCCAAAGCACAAAGCTAACATAGATTGATGATGATCTTGGTTGATATATAATGAGAATTTTAACCTTTATTATTACCACTCTTCGTGAACATGTAAGTTATGCTGGTTATGTACCTTGTATGATTACTTTTTCATTAATATTACCTCAGTTTGTAGGATCATTAATATCATTGAAAATGAGTAACTCATGAGCACATGATTCAACGTAAATTAAACAGCTATTAAGGACTAGCTGACATGTCATCTGAAAGAACGCAATTTGGTCAAAACAATGAATAAAGCAATATATGAATCTAATATGTTTGTGAATAAATAAGGGTTTAAGTGATGCTATGCATGCTTTGCACTGTATAAGTAATGAATATTATAGTTCAGCCTGGTCTCCTGAGTAAACTCCCTTGAATTATGAAGTCTGTATTTACTTTTAATTTAATTTCAAGTTGAGAGTATATGGATATACAACATCAAGCACTGTACTTGATAACTGCTTAATAACTGTCGGGTCACCAAAAATGATTTCTTTTACATGCATATGTCTTAGGACAGAAAAAAATATTTTTTGTGTCCTAAGATTTACAGCCTTTACAGTAGTCAACAAAAAGACTTAAAATCTGTCAAGTTTAGACATTGGCCTGTGGATAAGCTGACTCCCCTTCTTCCAGGCCTTTATTTTCCCTAAATTATTGGGCTTATACATGAGTATATATAGTAATCATTGGCCATAATAACTTGCTCATCAAAGAAAACTTTTTTTTTTTTTTTTTACAAAATGTTGATTTTTAATTAACATATGGACCAAACACATGGAAATCAGAAAGCACTTAAATATCTGCTACTGTATTCTGTACACAAGGAATTGACTTAAGTAACTTACTGAAGTAACCGACATGACTGCAGCGATCACAACATGAATTTGTAGCTCATCTTTATGGTTAATTTTAATGAAAACAAAATTTGGCTCTTTATTCCCAGCACAGAATTTTTCTATCAATATAATGAGATGGATACAAGAGCTTAAATATCATCTTACATCATCATATACTACATTAAAAAACATCATAATAACATGGAATCAACAGATACAGCTATGACTCTCAAACCTGTCACACCGAAAAATGACAGCTGATAGAAATTGTAAACTTAGCAATTTTAGATCCAAATTAATTATCTCTCATCCATACCAATTGTATCCCAAATTATGAGTTTCTAAATTCTATAATTATCATATTGTACAGTATAATACAGACTTGCACAACCGTACAAGTTAACATTATCATAGAGTACATGATTTTTCCAGTATCTTTCTACTATTGAACATATAATGTGTACTTTACCTCTTGTCTTGTCTGTCAATGTAGCTGTTGCTCTGGAAGAAAAAAAAATGAACAAGAAAAATACCAATTAATCAATTTCAAATCAATATGCAATATCGTTGCATATTTAATGACAAATGCAAATTTATTCATTTAACCTTATGTAACTGAATACTTTTGTAGTAATTATTGCCAAATACAATGTGGGAAAGAGAACCATGAGGATTCTCCTCCACTGCCTTCAGTTTACCAGAAATAATGCCGCTACTGTTACATGGAACTGCTGCCTTTTCATTTGCCTCATCACTTTCATGATGTTTATAAAATTGGTTGACGCCAAACAATAGTCATGGGAGATAATGCAGACTGACACAAATGTGGGTAGGTCTGAAACTCAAGGGCTATAACTCTGCTAAATGATCAATAATGTTGGCAACTGAACTCCGCTACGCTAAGGTCTCAAATCAAGTAAAATACCAAATTTGAATGAAATCCAATAACTATTACAGGTTACTGTGCAGAAATGAAAGTGGGTGGGTATAACAATCAGGGGCTATAATCCTCCTATGTTACCATGAAGATAAGTTTGGGTAACTTATGAAGTGTTTGCATGAAGATAAGTCAGGGCTGGGTAACTTCTGAGTTGTTACCATGAAGATAAGGTTTGCCTGATTAACTCTTAGTTGTTACCATGACAATAAAGTCTTTCTGGGTAATTTTTAAGATGTCATGAAGATAAGGTGTACCTAGGTAACTGATGAGGCGTTATTGTGAATGTAAAGTATACTATAGAAGATTTAGAATGTGACCATAATCATGTGCCATGATAAATTCTGTGTAGCTAACAGAGACAATGTGTTATCCTTATAGTATCTGCAATAAAACAAGTTTTGGTCATCATATCGATATTTCTGTTACTTTTATACAAATATTTTAGCACTCATAAAAATAAAAGCAATATTTTTTTTTAAATATGCACAAGACATTTAAAAAAACATATGAACAAAAGGTTTTCAATGGATTAGGTTGTGGCCAAAAAATGACAAACTGGCAAAGAACAAAAGTTGGGTTAATTCAGTGTTATTTTTTTTTTCAGGCCTAACCCATGTCTAGCTTTTGAAAAGTGAAAAGAAAATCATACGGTTTATCTGTGCTTCCAGGAAGGAAAAACTCCCAAATCAAATTTCCTGATGTAGCGTCCCATCTGATTACTCTCCTTCCTCCAATAACTGTCACCAGTGCTGAAAAAGAAAATATCCATTATATTTGCATTCATGCTCGATTGCTTTTATCCTTCTGCGATTAACAAAATTTATAGAGTAATGTAATATAAAAGAAGTATAATAACCTTTTAAAAGCTCATTCACACAAATACAGAACATCTTATTTTTTAAAATCCCAGGTGAAATCCAGACCCATTTAAATGATGAGTCTTTAAAATTTTGCATTCCATTACGTCAAAAGCAAGTATTAAAACTTTCAAAAGTACAATACATATGTGTTGATCCTTAACATTTCACAAATGAATTTAAAACTCCTCTGAAACAATTTAAAATTGCTAGATTTAAAAAAACTTTGCAGCAAAAGAAAGGTGTGTTACATTATTACCATGTTTAACCTGTGACTAAGAATTTCAGCTGTGTAAGCATAATAATTGAAAGGAAAAGACATGAATGACAATAGCTTAAAACGTGTTTTATTTTCATGACACTATTCCGATCTAAATAATGTTCACCGTTGGTGAAAGTGAAAATAAGTAGTTCCAAGACAGAACAGCTAAGGTCTTCCAAATGTTTCAATTGTCAATAGTCAGCACCCTCTTTTACTCTGCTAAAACAGCACAACAGCCCAATGCCTGGAACATCTCCAATTTCAGATTGGGCCCATCCAGTATTGTAAGAGGTTCCCATTGGGTTTGTTGATATAATATTCAAATTTGTCCAAGAAAACTTTGTGCTGATGATATGCAGAAATGTATCAAGATTTTGACATGCCTGTCATAACCTGGTGTAATCTGATTAAAATCTGATCACCATTGTCCTGTGTGAAATTGAGATATGATTTTAATCAAAATTGTAACTCGGCTGGTCATATTAAAAACGCGACTTTGTACTCACAAACTCCATGAAATGTTCATTTTGCAGCAAAAAAACAATTGTCTGTAATCTCCAAAAACATTTTTAAAAAAAACCCAAAACAAAACAAAAACCCCTAATACTAATTTCAGTGTATGTAGAATGTATAAACGGTAAACACTCGTAATTGGAGCTTATGTAAAACTATCCATTTGACAGTTTAAATGGCAGTAATTAAAAGGCAAAGAGGTCAGGTATAAACCACTATTTCACATATTACTTAATTGGCTGACAATAGTTTGTGACAAGTGTTTGAAGTCTGCAGATATGTGTATGAGATGCTATATATGTGTATGAGAACAAAAATTATTACATATTATTGCTATGAACAAGAATATTTAAGCTGTATTATAGATTTTTGAAAATTTTGTGAACAGCAGCAACATTTCAAGACAGATTTTCGGTATATATAAAACATAAAACATGATCATTTAAATTGGCAGAATTGTGTTCAATTTTGGATCTAAAAAAATTAGGATTCTAGGCTTGTGGAATCTTGGTCAAAGTTTGTAATTTGTTAAAGTCACCAGCCATGGGACTGAGTCTAAAGTAATGTTCTAAGAGCACTGTCTTTAATGATGGACTGTGTCTAAAGTAATGTTCTATGAGCAGTCTTTAATGATGGACTGAGTCTAAAGTAATGTTCTAAGAGCACTGTCTTTAATGATGGACTGTGTCTAAAGTAATGTTCTATGAGCAGTCTTTAATGATGGACTGAGCCTAAAGTAATGTTCTATGAGCACTGTCTTTAATGATGGACTGTGTCTAAAGTAATGTTCTATGAGCACAGTCTTTAATGATGGACTGTGTCTAAAGTAATGTTCTATGAGCACAGTCTTTAATGATGGACTGTGTCTAAAGTAATGTTCTATGAGCACATTGTTTAATGATTGACTATGCCTAAAGTAATGTCCTATGAGCACAGTCTTTAATGATGGACTGTGTTTAAAGTAATGCTCTATGAGCACAGTTTTTAATGATAGACTGTGTCTAAAGTAATGTTCTATGAGCACAGTCTTTAATGATGGACTGTGTCTAAAGTAATGTTCTATGAGCACAGTCTTTAATGATGGTCTGTGTCTAAAGTAATGTTCTATGAGCACAGTCTTTAATGATGGTCTGTGTCTAAAGTAATGTTCTATGAGCACAGTCTTTAATGACGGACTGTGTCTAAAGTAATGTTCTATGAGTACTGTCTTTAATGATGGACTGTGTCTAAAGTAATGTTCTATGAGCACTGTCTTTAATGATGGACTGTGTCTAAAGTAATGTTCTATGAGCACTGTCTTTAATGATGGACTGTGTCTAAAGTAATGTTCTATGAGCACTGTCTTTAATGATAGACTGTATTTAAAGTAATGTTCTATGAGCACTGTCTTTAATGATGGACTGTGTCTAAAAAATGTTCTATGAGCACTGTCTTTAATGATGGACTGTGTCTAAAAAAATGTATGAACACTGTCTTTAATGATGGACTGTATCTAAAGTAATGTTTTATGAGCACTGTCTTTAATGATAGACTGTGTCTAAAATGTTCTGTGAGCACTTTCTTTAACGATGGACTGTGTCTAAAATATGTTCTATGAGCACTGTCTTTAATGATGGACAATGTTTAAAAAATGTTATATGAGCACAGTCTTTAATGATGGACTGTGTCTAAAAAATGTTCTATGAGCATTGTCTTTAATGATGGACTGTGTCTAAAAAATGTTGTATGGGCACCTTCTTTAATGATGGACTGTGTCTAAATAAATGTTCTATGAGCACTGTCTTTAATGATGGACTGTGTCTAAAAAAATGTTCTATGAGCACTGTCTTTAATGATGGACTGTGTCTAAAAAATGTTCTATGAGCACTGTCTTTAATGATGGACAGATTTTTATAGTGCTCTCATGAATAATCAAAGTATCTGCATTCATCCAACAGACTATTAAATAAATATGAATTTAACTGTCAGGTTTATCTGTTGTAGTCTTTCATAGGCAATTTTATCAACATTCAACAAATATCAAGCAATAATCTTTGTAATACACTCAGCATAAAGGTCAATTCCCCCTCTGGTTAAAATACTGTCAGTGTTGCATTTTCAATGTGTCATTTAGTCTCTTTAACTGTAAAATGATGGTCCTAATGGTCTATCTTGCATAAAGCAGACCAATAAATATTCAGAAATTAGTCACTTTTTACTACCAAGATCATAACAGTGGTCTCTGAAGAAATATCTGAGATGCAGGTTTCTAACTGCTTCTGGGAGAACCCTTCAACAATGGCACATATCAGCAAAAGTATGCCCATCTTTTGCAAACTCACCATCGTCGTTATATAACAGCTGGTTAACTCTTCCACGAGGTCCATCTTCAAAAACTTTCCTCCATGCTACAAAATGTAAGAATGATACATTAAACATATTGCCATATTTAGATACTTATTGCAAATATTTGCAACCGAGTTCTGGCTGCCTGCTAAATTTATTTTATGAGATAAACATTTGTTCAGTCTACATGCTAGTGAGATAAAGCTCAGAGACTAGTTAAATAATAATTTTAGATAGTGCTAGACACGGGTTGAAATTTTCAGAAACACACAGGTTGAAATTTTCAGAAAACAGTCATTTTCTTATAACTTTTAAAGAGTCACTGTAAAATCTTGGAGACTCAAAAAAACTCAAAATTCTGTCTTGAAATAAATGGAAATTATTTAAATTCTGAAATAAAAAATACATCCATTTCAAATGATTCTGTTTTCATTCGTTAAGCACTTTGCTTCCTTTTTAAATGGACCATATTGTTTTAGTAAGTTAGCTGGCAAACCAGGTTCTTTAATCTGAAATGTTTTAAAAAATGTTATGAAGGTATTATATAATATTTATTAAATACATCAGTATTGTTTGGAAGGGAAAAGACTGCCCTGAAAGCATTTTTCCGATGGAACATAAATCCTAGTGAACATATAACATAAACCAGCTGTTAGTGTGTATCAGTTCTAATTCAGAGTGGTTGTAGTTGTAGGGTTTAATGCCATTTTTCAGCACAAGATAGGATAACATGGCAGCCAGTATTAATGGTGGAGGAAGAACCCTGGAAAACCCCGGGAATAACCACTGACCCACGAGAAGCTCTTGGCAGGCTTTCTCACCCATGTTAGCTGAGTGTGGATTCGAACTCACGCAGACAGAGGTGAGATAGCAGTGATCCATAACAGCGCTTTTGACCACTCAGCTTCCCCCTAATTCTGTGTCTGATTACTTTTACTCTCAAGTGATATTTCAAAGCTACACTACAATTTTTTTTCTAGTAGACAATTTTCTGAGTTATTTTGGCCATATGACTGTAAAAGAGAATAACAGATATCACATTGTAACAAAATTGAACAGAGTCACTAGATTACATTATTGTAATTACAAGTTGGTATAAATACTGAATCAACTACCCGTAATCAACTATTTTTTTATATTTTTGTATTATATATACTTTTTAAAAGTTCACAAAAATGGCACTTTCAATGATTTCTAAAAGCATTTCACACAACCCCTAAACCATGTGCATGAGGGCAAATGCACATGTGTCCATTTCTTTGTTGCAGATAAAACATTACAGCAACTATTCATACATAACAGGGTAAGATGCATAAAATTACAGACATGGTTCATTTATAGTTGGTATATGAACTAAACCCTTCTTTCCAAACTGAATCAACACATACATGTGAGTGCAGCTAATATTAGAAGGAGGGTTTTTCGTAATGCAATCACTCACTTTATATAGCTTCATTACAACAGTCCATGATAGGACTGCTAATGTGTGGTTTATTTATTTGTCTATGTAGTTGTATTAATTTTAGGCATTGATTAATATCTATCGGCTTCAGCTTTTTCTATGTAAAAGAATTATAACTAACTTAGATCATGGTAAATGAGATACTAAAGTCCTAAATTGTTCTATCAACTGCAAAAGTATCAAGTAATCCAAATAAGTTCCAATGGTATTCAGAATGATGGTCTGAATTGAAATGATGTACGAACAGTACAAAAGAATCATTATTATATAGTCCAAAAATGTATATAAACAAATTTACAGTAATTCTGTGATAGTTATAAATTTAATTGTCTTTGAATTTTTGTTTACAGTAATTCTGTGATAGTTATAAATTTAATTGTCTTTGAATTTATTCACAGTATTTCTGTGACAGCTATTATTCAATTTAATCTTAAATATTTTGTGGACTGTAATTCCAATGAATGATTAAAATATACAAATTCCTCTCATTTTAACGCCAAGATTGGTGGTACTACTAATAATGTCTAATTCTGCACTAATTAACTAGCTAATTAAGACTTAGGCCAGCCTATCCTTCTTTTAAAAAAACATGATTGCCATTCGCATCATGTTAACTATTTTTTTCAACCCTGGAACTTATGAATGGATGTACACACTATCTGAATGACTCATCCTATAGTACAAACCCAATAATTTTGAAAATTAGTACTTAAAATATTATTAATTAAATAACCCTTACTCCTATGACTGTAAGTTACTAGCTCTGCATGACCAGTTGATTTCGGGAAAATTTCAAGATTGCTGACAAGTACACAAAGCTGCCAACCCTCATGATTTTGGTGTGAATTTCATGACTTTTTCAGCGGTTCATAGATTCACGACACATGCAAAAAAATCACGAATTTCCTAATTCACAAATATTTTAAATCTTTAATAACATAACCAATTTCCCGTTAAGTGCTTGTCATGATATCGGCAGTAGCCAAAATGGTTCGGTATTGTTGGTCATGATATTAGGAGAACTATAGCTTCTTGATACAGTTGGCCAGGTAGCAAGCATATTAGTGTATTTTAATCTATATGTATATGAGAAGTTTTACAAATGTTTTGAGAGAAACGTGAGCCTAACTGGAAATTTTGATCAGCACATGTGCCGACAACACTAATTTGAATTACCATTTGGCATCAATATTGAAAATGTAGTCACCACTAAGAAAAAATAAATGTATTTCGCAAAAAGTCAAGTTAAGTTTGCAATATACCAAAAATTGGTTGTGCATTCAGCCATCAAATACTGACATCTAGATTGCAAGATTTGTGTAGTCACATGACAAGAAATGCAAATGACCAGATCCTGGTCAAATTTAAGCACTGATGTAATTGTGACTTGTCTGACAGCAGAAAAAAAGATAAAACAAATGCTATGCTCACAATTTTTGAGAAAATAAATAATATTTCTATCGATTTCATGCAGGTATATCGCAGTGAAAGATCCAAGTTTGCTATGGTGTTGGCGAATTCCAACTTTTTGATAGGCAATAGACTCTGTCTGACCCTACACCCCAACGTAAATGTCCAAATATTAAACATGGGGTGGCAAGAGTCAAAGGAAACTTGGACTAGGTGGCCAAGATGATGTGAAGAAGCACATTGGTAGCAATAAGCACATAGAGGTTGGGAAAATTAAGAACTGAAGCAGATTTTCAGCTCTGGAATATTTTAAGACATCAACAAAAGATCTGCAAGCTACCAACACTGAAACATTATTTGTGAGTTTTCTTGTTGAACACAATCTACCTTTTCAAGTGGATCACATACTAAACATTTGTTCCAACAAATATTCCTGGACTCGAAAGTTGCTTCACGAATTATCAGAAATTCACAAATTTTTCTCCTTATTTTCAGTAATTGTGAGCCTGGCGGGTTTAGCAGCTGAGTACACTATTTTAAAAATACACCGCAAAAATTACTGTTTCCAAATAATTGCCATACCTGTTGTTCTCCAACAGAATCTATAAATTCTTAAAATCGCCATCACTGTTACAAATTAGTTAACCTATTGTCTGATAATAATCAATGATATTATGTGAGAGCCAGATCACATGATTTCACTATGTCAAGAACCAAGAAATCAAATCGAAGGCAGCAAATAAGTGACAAAATATGAAGTATGGATGGTTGTTACTTTGTTGGCTTTCTCCACTGAAGGGTGTTGACTTGATGTATTACTTTTCACTGGAACATTGCAAGTTAGTTTAAACAGTCTGAGATTGACATGTACATGTACTTTCATCACCAAAATGATGAACCATACACTATCCTGTATGAGTAATTCTAGTCTGTACTGTGATACACTATCCTGTATGGGTAGTTCTAGTCTGTACTGTGATGCACTATCCTGTATAGTTACTTCTAGTCTGTACTATGATATACTATCCTGTATGGGTTGTTCTAGTCTATACTGTGATACACTATCCTGTATGGGTAGTTCTAGTCTGTACTGTGATGCACTATCCTGTACGGGTAGTTCTAGTCTGTACTGTAATGCACTATCCTGTATAGTTACTTCTAGTCTGTACTGTGATACACTATCCTTTATGGGTAGTTCTAGTCTGTACTGTAATACACTATCCTGTATGGGTAGTTCAAGTCTGTACTGTGATACACTATCCTGTATGGGTAGTTCTAGTCTGTACTGTGATACACTATCCTGTATAGTTACTTCTAGTCTGTACTGTGATATGCTATCCTGTATGGGTAGTTCTAGTCTGTACTGTGATGCACTATCCTGTATGGGTAGTTCTAGTCTGTACTGTGATACACTATCCTGTATGGGTAGTTCTAGTCTGTACTTTGATACACTATCCTGTATGGATACTTTTAGTCTGTACTGTGATACACTATCCTGTATGGGTAGTTCTAGTCTGTACTGTGATACACTATCCTGTATAGTTACTTCTAGTCTGTACTATGATACACTATCCTGTATGAGTAGTTCTAGTCTGTACTGTGATACACTAACCTGTATGGGTAGTTCTAGTCTGTACTGTGATACACTATCCTGTATAGTTACTTCTAATCTGTACTGTGATACACTATCCTGTATGAGTAGTTCTAGTCTGTACTGTGATACACTATCCTGTACGGGTACTTCTAGTCTGTATTGTGATAACCTATCCTGTATGGGTAGTTCTAGTCTGTACTATGATACACTATCCTGTATAGTTACTTCTAGTCTGTACTGTGATACACTATCCTGTATGGGTAGTTCTAGTCTGTACTGTGATACACTATCCTGTATGAGTAGTTCTAGTCTGTACTATGATACACTATCCTGTACGGGTAGTTCTAGTATGTACTGTAATACACTTTCCTGTATAGTTACTTCTAGCCTGTACTGTACCTGTATGGGTAGTTCTAGTCTGTACTGTGATGCACTATCCTGTACAGGTATTTCTAGTCTGTACTGTGATACACTATCTTGTATGGGTACTTCTAGTCTGTACTGTGATACACTTTCCTGTATGGGTAGTTCTAGTCTGTACTGTGCCTGTATGGGTAGTTCTAGTTTGTACTATGATACACTATCCTGTATGGGTAGTTCTAGTCTGTACTGTGAATCACTATCCTGCATGGGTAGTTCTAGTCTGTATTGTGATACATTGTCCAGGGATCGCACTACCAGGTAAAGTGGGAAACTAAGTAAACTTTACCTTCATCTGTTAGGAAAGCAAAATTGACTTTGCCCTATTTTGTAGAAGTACATTGACTGACAATGCTTTTGTGATGCCCTCTCACCATAGCCTATTGAGTTCTACTGTTGTACTGTAGTGAAATGTATTCATCAAGTTGACAGGACATAGGCTTAATTTTGATATCAATTACGATGACAAAAAAATAACTCTTACACATTCACAGGAATGTGTTCTGATAGTTGACTGACTATTAACCCTTTCCTGAGTAGGTTAGTAGCTATCAGATAATATCATTTCATGATTTCCTAAAATTCTAGTCTAGCTTGATCCCTGCTGTCATGTACAGTAAAACCAGCATGAATTGTGATAAACTGTCCTGTTCAGTGGTTCCAGTCTGTATTGTGATACATTGTCATGTATGGTAGTTCCAGTCTGTATTGTGATACACTGTCATGTATGGTAGTTCCAGTCTGTATTGTGATACACTGTCATGTATGGTAGTTCCAGTCTGCATTGTGATACACTGTCATGTATGGTAGTACCAGTATGTATTGTGATACACTGTCATGTATGGTAGTTCCAGTCTGTATTGTGATACACTGTCATGTATGGTAGTTCCAGTCTGTATTGTGATACACTGTCATGTATGGTAGTACCAGTATGTATTGTGATACACTGTCATGTATGGTAGTACCAGTATGTATTGTGATACACTGTCATGTATGGTAGTTCCAGTCTGTATTGTGATACACTGTCATGTATGGTAGTTCCAGTCTGTATTGTGATACACTGTCATGTATGGTAGTACCAGTATGTATTGTGATACACTGTCATGTATCATAGTTCCAGTCTGTATTGTGATACACTGTCATGTATGGTAGTTCCAGTCTGTATTGTGATACACTGTCATGTATGGTAGTTCCAGTCTGTATTGTGATACACTGTCATGTATGGTAGTACCAGTATGTATTGTGATACACTGTCATGTATGGTAGTTCCAGTCTGTATTGTGATACACTGTCATGTATGGTAGTTCCAGTCTGTATTGTGATACACTGTCCTGTTCAGTGGTTCCAGTCTGTATTGTGATACACTGTCATGTATAGTAGTTCCAGTCTGTATTGTGATACACTGTCATGTATGGTAGTTCCAGGCTGAATTGTGATAAACTATTAAACCAAAACAGCTCTGAAGTCTTTTAATGAGGAAGAGTCAGTGATCATCATGGGACTTTAAAAACTCATTTCTGATGGCATTCTTTCTATCAGAGGGTGGACATATTTATGCATACCACTGCTTCATTCAAGATGATAGTTTTATAATAGAAAGTGCTGGTTCTGGAGGATGGGACTATACCTGCAGACAGCTCTGAAATTTTGTCTAATACATACAGTAAAACAAAGTCCCACAACCAATAATAGAATAAAGTTATACAATAATAACAAAGACATTCTGATAAAATTTGGAATAAAGGTGGAACTATCAGAATGACTTACCAATGCTACCATTGTGAGTATGAATAGCAGCAAGGACATTTTTTTCCGTGGACACAAATATTTTCTTCCCCATCCCCAAGCCTGGACTCTGCTCCCAATAAAGGTTTTCAACCTTTCCTACATACTGTTGTCTCCTAGAAAAAAGAATTTAAATTGAAACTTGACATACTGTATAATTATATTAATAGTTTATTTATCATTACTATGCTATTTTTAGGAATATTATTTTAAATCACATACAATTTTTGTAACTGATGGATGAAAAATTGGCATAGTTGCCAGTTCCATGGATTGTTTTCTTACTCTCACACAAAATTCACATTACCAGTCACACCTGAGAGAGCTGTTTATTCAATGCCTGATGGCATCATAAATAAAGTTTCATACATGTACATGTACTTTGTAAATACAAATTTGTATAGATAACTTTATGATATAAAAACATTTCCGACTATGGCAGAAAATTAGTAAAACAGGCTAAGCTAAATCAAGCTTTCTTCCACCTACAAATGAAGAATAAAAAAATATTATTCTTAAAGAATGGTCTGTAAGGCCTTACATTATAACATGGTTCCTGTTATAAGGCCCTTGATTATAACATGGCTCCTATTATAAGGCTATTGCTCATACCATTGGTCCTTGCATTATAACATGGTTCCTGTTATAAAGCCCTTGATTATAACATGGCTCCTATTATAAGGCTATTGCTCATACCATAGGTCCTTGCATTATAACATGGTTCCTGTTATAAAGCCCTTGATTATAACATGGCTCCTATTATAAGGCTATTGCTCATAACATAGGTCCTTGCATTATAACATGGTTCCTGTTATAAAGCCCTTGATTATAACATGGCTCCTATTATAAGGCTATTGCTCACACCATAGGTCCTTGCATTATAACATGGTTCCTGTTATAAAGCCCTTGATTATAACATGGCTCCTATTATAAAGCTATTGCTCATACCATAGGTCCTTGCATTATAACATGGTTCCTGTTATAAAGCCCTTGATTATAACATGGTTATTGTTATAAGGTCCTTCATTATAACATGGTTACAGTGTGACCAGGCTATAGCATGCTGTTATAACATGAAATTGGATACAATATGATTGTGGCATGGCTCCTGAAATTTCTTATGTGTATCTTCCTCATATTTGAAAAAAAATTCTTCTTTAAAGTATGAAAAATACTGTGTAAAAGGTTACAATCATTTGAGGAAGAGATCATGTATGGATTCTAAAAGAAGCTGATCATGTCATGGTTCCTGATATTTCCTATACATGCATTACTTGTACTGAAAAATATTTCTCTTCTTAAAAGTATGAAAAATAATGTGTAACAAGTTTCTTCAGCGATCATGCTGGGATTTTATTTACTTATGGGCAACAAAATATACCATCTGGTGATTTAATTTTTGAAACAACATTGTTGGCTGTTTAAACTTGTATATACAATCTTAGGGTTGGAGTGGAGAGGCTCATATGCACCATCAAAGTAAGCTGCAAACATGGATATAAAATGCACTGGAATCTATCTGTTGTTACATAAAAAAATCCTTTTTTCACCTTGACAAACCATCTTAACCTGAACATCGTTATATCATAATCTGCTTATGCTGAAATCTTGCCTGAGTACTTTACTGTAATTCTCAAACTGTCATGATACCAGACAAATTACAATCGACTGAACTTTGAAGGCAGGAAAAGGAATAACTACAATCAACCAAATGATTGCTAAATATTTCAACAAAAGAAATAGGTTTGATGAAATTTTAAAGAAAGGTGACTGCCTTTGAAGCACCAATTGTTCTGTAAAAATACATGGACTATGCAAATTTTGAAAATGATTCAGTCTTAATGTTTTCCACATACATAGTACTTAATGCATTATGAACTTCATTACACAAATGTAAGTTGTCAATGTACCTGTTTATTTCACACTATTTTGGTGTTCATTTAATCAAAAGGAAGCAATTTTGCACCCACTTTTTTTTCCCCACTTCCTCCCCCAGCATGCTTAATTTGGTATTTATGCATCCTTTTCTTCAGCTAACTGACTTGGTTGGTTATAACTCGGTTCTGTCTATAATACAGTTCGGTTTTATGGACTCCAACCAGTGTTATAGTGGGGTCATACTGTATAAGGCCCTTGATTATTACATGGTTCATGTTATAAGGCCCTTAATTATAACAGGATTCCTCTTATAAGGTCCTTGATTATAACAGTTCCTGTTATAAGGTATATTTCAGATCTAGGATAGGTGCTTTGTGCTTAACAGTTTGAAAACAAATACATTTTCCAGCTCTTAGTTCCAAGCGTGTTCCTGACCTTTAAAAAACAAATCCAAATCTAGAAAATATTCATTCAACACCAGCAGTAGTGGCAATTGCCCCAGAAATTAGTTTGCACAGTTTTATGATACACTGAAGTCTTTATCTGAGATTTCTGCCAGACAATGGTAGACAAAGCTTTTGAATGTGCAGGCTTGAACATGGACCAGTAATGACTGAAGGATTTGTTTGAGGACTCAGGTTTACCACTATTGACAAGCTGGTCTGATGATGCCAAATGCATTATTCCATAGTACAGTCTATTTGCTTACAACCAAAGTACCTGGCATCAAGAATATTGGCAAAGAAGTGAACAGAAATGTGGGCCTCTTTGATAGGAGTCTTAAATTTGTCAATCACATGGAGTTGTTGTAAAGCTGCGAGATCCATTTCAAGCTTGTGCCATGTCAACAACCTCATTGATCATTCTACTGTTACTCTGTACCTTATTAACACCTACTGCAATTGGCTTCATCATTCAAGATGCTCTTCAGCATACCTTTTCATTTCAAACTCTGTTACCCTGTCACAAATTCCAGTATTATTAATTAAGCTGTTATTCTCCCTACACAATTTGAGAAGAATTGACCAATTTTCCAGGAAGGATTGAAGGATATTCCACCATACATAAAATAAATACATGTATTTAGCATCACTTGGTGCTCAGCATTAAGAGGCTAGTGTTAGGACTGGTCGGCTTAGTTTCAGGATAAAGTGACTGAGTGGGACATCATGCTACATGTCTCTGGCATGATGACCCAGTGCTAGACATCACTATAAACTGCCACACTGCAGACATCGTAGTGATATCACTGAAAATTGTTAAAGCTACGTTAAAAATCATAATCACATAATCACTTCAAATACAGAACTGACAACTACAGTTAGCTGAGAAGATCCTATCATCCAACATTTGTTCATTTACAAATCAGACTTGCATTTTGAATGTTTTTGGTAATTTTAATAACTTAATAACTAATAATAATTCATTGAAGAGATTCCAAATGTTTATTTTGATTCACATTTTGAATCCAAGACATTCTAATTCTATTTACAAGTGATTCAAATCACAAAATCTGTCTAGTTTATTGGCATATGTAACAAAAAAAAAAACATTTAAATGAATTTTTGGGTGATTTTTTTGGAGTTATTTAAATCATGATTTAAATCATCTGATTTGAATCAAACAGTTTTGGTTCTTGTTATAAAGAACTTGATCATAACATGATTTTTGCATATATGCCAACCCCAAAAGAGGTAAAAGTTAAGTTTTGCTAATATAAATGGCAAAAAAGTAATCTGAGCATAAAAAATCTGATCACTAGCCTGTGTAAAACAAATGTACACTACTTCCAGCTACCATTTCTCTAGTTGACCCACTGGACCTGTGTGCAAATTTCTTCCGTGACAAAGTTCAAACAGTCTGAGAAAAAACTTGACAACACAATTTCAGCTGACTCATTATCACCGTTAATAGCATTTCAACCTATCTCTATGGATTTAATCCGTACAATCGTGATGAAGAGTGCACCAAAGTCATGTGAACTGGATCCGATTCCAACGTCACTGCTGCTTGAGTGCCTTGATCCAATATTGCCTTCACTAACTGATAATATTAATACATCTCTCATATCCAGGGAATTCTCATCATTTTACAAAAGTACCATTGTAAAGCCTCTGCTAAAGAAACCAACACTCAACCATGATGATTTAACGAAGTACCGCCTAGTTTCTAATCTCCCATTCATGTAAAAAATCATAGAAAAAGTTGTTCTATCCCAACTTATATCTCAACTGAATTCAAACAGTCTTTTTAGCAATGTACAGTCTGCATATTGCCCATGCCACAGTAATGAAACTAGTCTTCTGAAAGCCGTGAATGACCTTCTGGACAGCAGAAAGATTACAGTCCATACTCTCCTTGACTTTTGTCTGCAGCATTTGACGATATAAACAATGATATATTACTTCACTGTCTCCAGCATGTATTTGGCATTCATGATAGGGCCTTACAATAGTTTAAGTCCTACTTGGTCAACAGGATGTAAAGTATGTATGTAAAACCAACTAACCAATATCATGGTGCATTCTACAGTGGCATAAATGGTAGAGGCAATTGACCTAGACTTTGACTTTGGAAGTTTAATATCGAAAGCAGGACTAGGAAGCCATTACAGGTGTATTTGAGTGTAAGATATTTGTGCAAACTGGAAAAATGCTTATTTATATCAGTTCATTCAAACTGTATGTTCCTCTTTGTCTTGATAATGTAGGAACAGTGTTCAAATTTGAACCAGTTAAGTTTGATTCGATGCAATGAAATTCAAAAAAACCTGAAGCTCATAAAAAATTTACTCAATATGCCAAGGTGTTGATAGGGTTATTACATTGGAACTTTGGCTAGCAAAGATGATTAAGCTGATTGTTAATAAATTCTGAAACAGCACATGCACCAGTGTTTCAGACTATAATGTTTATTTAATCTAACCAATGCTGTTTCTGATATCATATATGAGGTCTATAATATAAACTTGCAACATATTTAGAGAATTAATTCAAACATTTAAATCTCTTCATGAAAATTTTTGTAGCATACAAATTAATTATAATCTAAGTAATCCTATACATTACAATTAAGTACAATACAAGTAAAACTTTTCTTAAAAGACCACCCCTACTGCCCAAAAACTGATATCTTAAAATAGGTGGTGTCTGATAATAGGTCATAATAGTATATAGTCCACAAATCTGTTCCTGGTCTCTCAAAATAGGTGAACTCTCAAGATAGGTTTTACTGTATATTGATTCTAATATGCTTATGTGAAGCCTTATAGAAAAACACATGGTGTAAAGATCAAGGGAACATAAATGACAACTGAATAATCTCATAATGCTGATTTCTGAATGTTAATGACTAGCTACTCATTGACAATTTCAGGCAATATACAACGCATTATAGAAATTTGTGATCTGTTCAGCTTATATGTTACTACATTATAAGTTAAACAAGAGGAAAAAGGTATGAATTAGAAATTCCACTTATATTAGCTAAAACCAAAGCAATGTACAAAACTGGATGCTATGTTTTATAAGTAAATACAATCATATCAATTCATAACCAAGTTTGCAAAATAGTAGTCATTTGGTTAAACTGCAATTGATGCTATGATGCATGTCCACGTGAAATTATCTCTTACTGCAATATGGAAAATAAAAATTCTCCCATCCACATATCCATTGTTTTTATGGCACATCACAAAATGTGTATTCCTCCATATCCTCCATCTTGAGTCTCAAACCGACACTTAACAACATTGTTCTTCCCGCATAATTATCAAGTCAAGTCTCATAAGTGCATCTTGTATTGTAAATGTCAACCAAACGAGACCAAATGCCTGACATTCATCTTTCTTCTTCAAGCAAAACATTTGATATTTCAACCATTTCTGTTATTCTTTCATATACAAATATAATCAATCAATAAACAGATGCATAAGCAAATACATACACAAACAAGTAGAAACATGTAATTTTCAATTTGTATTGGCTAAAATCAATCATTCAGTTATAATTCAAGTTAAAAAAACAATCATTAATATATAATTTCATATTTCTAAAAGTATTTCAAGAATAATTGGTTTTGATGTTCTGTACAAAGACATGCTTTATTAGGCAAATGTTTTGTTTTATTACATTAAAGATGAAAATTCTCTGAATGAATATCACTTACATTCAATATCATCTTACGTCCAACATCTTCACCACAAATACAATTTTTGACATACATACATTTTGACATACAAAATTAAAATTGGTTTGTCAGCTGTCTTGGCACAAGCACATTTTCGTGAAAAGTATTTGTTCATTAAAGTTCTGGCATAATACAGATGCTACAAACTTTTATTTCTATAACTGTTATTGTATCCTAAAGACAATTGTCCGGAAATACCCTCTGAAGGTGACAAGCTTAAAGACATCATAAAAATTATTTTTTTAAAAAGTCAATATTGTCTTTTTATATAAAAAATAACTGCAGTTATATTTTATAACAATATGTTCAATTAGGTTTCAATTTCACTTTTCTGTCTTTTGATATAAACCATGAAGCTTACAGTTATATTTTTTGTGCTATAGGGGCATATAATTTCAAGTATAATCTACACATCATTTCAATTAAGTAAATATCCTAATAAACAATTAAATCAGATTTTTATCTTGAATATGTGTGACAACCCATGTTGATAAAAGTTTGTTAGATACTCAAAATGGCAATGCAAGGTACGTTC
Source organism: Potamilus streckersoni (assembly GCA_016746295.1). Lineage (NCBI taxonomy): Eukaryota > Metazoa > Mollusca > Bivalvia > Unionida > Unionidae > Potamilus > Potamilus streckersoni. The sequence goes on from JAEAOA010001999.1 coordinate 196,786, forward strand.
ACTCTGCATTATGAGTATTTGTGTAACACAATTATGATGTCTGTGAAAACAACCGATACTAACCAATCCCATCCTTTTTTCTATGTGTGCATGTATGCCGTCAGGCACTAAATTTTGAACCATTTTGAATCAACTCAATTAGTCCAAGGTTTGTTCATCTGACATTAAACTTAGTTTTCATTTCCAAAGACTCAGTGTCGATTGGGCAATTATGGACATAATTTCAGCCATTTCACATTGTTGGCATAACTGCCTGTATAAATATACATATGGTAATTGTTGTTTGGGAACAAATGTTTTGCTTTTATTGTGTCAACTTATTAAAAAGGAAAACTGAGACCATCAGAAACAGTTTTGTAGTATCTGTCATGTGAACTGAAAGAATGTGTATGTGAGTGTGATTTGGATTTTGAGTGTAACTTTAAAATTTTTTCAGTCATATCACTATGATGTCTGCAGTGTGGCTGGTTATAGTTTTGTCTAGCATTGGAGCATCATACCACTGACATGTAGCATCATGCCCCACCCAGTCACATTCTCCTGACACAAGGCAGACCAGTCCTACCATTTTCATAACTCTCTTAATCTTATGACTTGTACATATCTGGATTTTTCAGTCATATCACTATGATGTCTGCAGTATGGCTGGTTATAGTTTTGTCTAGCATTGGAGCATCATACCACTGACATGTAGCATCATGCCCCACCCAGTCACATTCTCCTGACACAAGGCAGACCAGTCCTACCATTTTCATAACTCTCTTAATCTTATGACTTGTACATATCTGGATTTTTCTGCCTCTGAATTCATTCACTTAAATAGAATGCGCGAGAAAGCAGAGAAGTGTCCTCCCTTGTAGCTATTGTATAGTACATGTATGACAGGTAAATTGTAAGCAACGACACGAGCCCCTTCGCCTGGGATCTGGGTAATTTGGCATGTAATGACTCAAATGTATTTTGGGAAGTACACACGCCCACTCATTTCAGTTGGCTAAATCACTATAGTAGCATATAAGAAACAGTTCAGACTTTATATGTATACTTCTTGACAGCACCGCTACAGAAAAATAGCTTGGTAGAAATGAAAAAACTGGTTGTTTATTATTAATGACATGCATACACGAGTAAATCAGTTGGCAACACGTGCTCGTTCCCTGTGAAGTATTTCGTTTTCAAAAAATTTTCTGCGTCTTCAAACAAAAGCAAAATTAAAGCATTTCTTACCAGTCAAATTTTCCTATTTGATCTTCATAAAGGGATGAAACAAAACAAAAATATACAACAATTAAAAGGCCACGAACAAAGTCGCTAGCAGCCATATTTACTCCAATGTAAATGAACGCTTAAAAGTAAGTGATAAAGAAACTTTATTCGCTTTCTTAACCACTATGCAGACCGATCTACCTAAATATAGTAATGCTCATTAATGGGCAGTAATGGATATTGAAGGAGACGAAAATACTAAATATACAAGAAATTCCAGGAATAAAAGACATGTAAATTAAAAGTACATTTCTCATACAGTTTGTTTCGGATGTTGTTCAATCATTTAAATTAATAAGAAAAGTCATGGCAATGGTGTATTGTAACGGGACTCCAACATGAGGCATGTATGCAATGATAAATATATATTTTTTTTAGTTTTAGAAATGTATAGGCATTCAACAAATCATAATTATATTTGTTTATGCAAAACTTCAGTTCATTGACTTTGTATTATTGGTTTTTATTTTTCTAGTTTTTATTTAAAATATTAGTTACAGTAATGGAAAGGAAATGAAGTAATGGACCTATAAATCTTGATGAATTGTATAAAAAAACATGTTTTTATTCAGCTTTAGTTATTATTTTTCTTGTTATTGTTCCTCTATTGACATTACTATATCTTTGGCACTTCTGAACGGCATATATTAATGTTTGGCAACAAATAACAAATAGCTATGGAACTTAATATATTTATTATTTTTTTTCTGTCTCAATTTCTGACATTTTTAAGTGTTCAGGTTGAATAAATGTATGAACAATTATAAATACAAAGGTTGCAATCAAATGAAATTCTATCTGCAATTCACTGTATATAAATTCTTGACTTTGTGTTCTTTTGCCATTGCTTGTGTATTGTCAGAAAGGTAAAAGGAAATAGCAAGAAACATTTTCCTTGTGGTAAGGTAATGAAGCGTGTAAGTTTGTCTTTTGTGTGAGGTATGTAATCTCTTTCTATTATGCATTTGTTTCTTTATATCATTAGCATTATTATAATTTATTTTATTCCCCCTGCAATTTCATTGAGACATCAATACAATTTTTCATTTGAATATGCAAGCTTCCTGTTATCCGTATTTAACATTTTAAATTATCTACACAAAATTGTACATTTCTTAAAAAATTTATCAGTTGTTGCTATTTATAATAAACCCAATACTTCTTTTATTTGCTATCAAAAGTGAAAAGGAAAGCTAAAAGAAGTGATTAGAATAATAAATGATATGTTCTCAAGCACATATATACTCCATTTTTGTAATATCAACAACATTAAATGCACACAAAACATAATTAATAATGATAATATTTATTGATTAGTAATAAATTTATTAAATTCTTTTAAACTTGGTAAAGTAGATGTTTAGCAATGTTAATTGCATTTTATCAATATCTTTATTATCTGATTGATTAATGCATGTTACTGATAGCAAAATGGGGTATTTTTTACTCTATTGTTATGTCTGTTTAATTTAATTGTTTGTTTTTTTAGTATTTTTTAATAACATGGTATTGTAATGTAACTTTGTTTAATGGCTTTGACATTGTCAGGAAATTCAGTTCAGTTCTGTTTGATCTGGCTATTGTTTTTTTATTTCATTGATAAACAACTAATAATAGAAACATTGTATCAAGTTGCTGACTTCATTTCAAATCAGTGACAGTTTTGGTTAACAACTTTTTAAAATATTTTTTTTGCTATTTTTCTCAGAATAAGAACCATTCAAGACCATACTTGGATGACATGACAAATAGCATGTATCAATTGTTACAAGCTTCTATTTTTTTTCCAGAAGATTGACCCTCATTTGGGAATCTGGTTTGTGTCTGAATTAGTGTATAACTGTTGTTTCTTAAATAGAAGTTTGTCAGGCATGCTTCAAACAACTGACATATCAATTTGTAATTATGTTGTGACCTGTTTGAGTTGAAATTTTAATTTATTGAATTCCAGTGATTCTTTTACCTGGAAATACATAATTGATCCTACAAAAAAGTCTTGGATAGACACATTCATTGCAATTTATACTGAATTCAAAACTGGAATAGTATTTTCTGTGATTTAATAAGAAACTGTTGACATGTCTACACATTGAAAGTTACAACATATATCATTGACTTCCATTTTGGATTTCTTCAGACTCAAACTCAGTTTCATTCAGGAATTTTTATTACTAGGCCTTTGATTTTTTAAGTCTTTGATTCTTTTAGGATTTGATTCATAAAACCATATGTTCTTTTTTCTTAATTATTCACTTTTTATACTAGGAAAATAAATTATTTGTTAAATTTTTACAAAGCTTGCTGTTTTCACTCTTTTTTTGTTACTTATTTTAAGAGTATAAGACTGACAACAGAAAATTGGCTTCTCCTCCTTTTGTTATGAATTTTGCAAAATATTTCAGAAAACTTTGTTTTTTTTGAAATTTTTTTAAATAGCCCTTGTTTCAGAATCCCAAGAATTCTTTTTCATTTTAGAAATCTTTAGTGAAATGAACAGGCTTTTTACAAAGTCATCAAAAGTGGAGATCTTTCTTTTCAAATCCTACCCAGGAACAGTTAGACTTTTTGAAAAAGATTAACTGCTTCAGCTTGCCAGAAAATATGATCTTCCTAAGGTGAAAGCTTCTTAAATGAAGCAAACAATAAAAAAAAACTATTTTGGTTGGAAAAAGTATTTTGGATACAAGTGCTTTGATTTTGATCAGTAAGTCTGTATCACACCCTGAAATAAAAGTAAAGGTATTAAAATTAAAATACAAGATTGAATTAGAGTTAAGAAAGTTTGAACTTCAGAAAGATAAAGAAAAAAAAACCAAATACAAATGCAGTTTCAAAAAGAAGAACAACATTGGAGAATGAGGAAAGATAGAAACAAATGCAGTTGCAATTTGACAAAGAGGGGAGATATAGAAACATAAAGAAGATAAACAAATGCAGTTGCAATTTGAAAAAAAGAAAAACAAATGCAGTTAAAATTGAAGAAAGAGGAGATAGAGAGAGAGAGAGAGAGAGAGAGAGAGAGAGAGAGAGAGAGAGAGAGAGAGAGAGAGAGAGAGAGACAGATGTAAACACAAAAAGAGAAGGAAGAAAGGGAATATCAATTGAGATTAAGTAAATTATATTTGGCAAATGAAAAGCACATTCCCACTTTACATACAAATTCAAGTTTTGTTGTTAGTAAGAATATCAGGTTAGTGCCCCCTTTTAGAGAAAAGGAAATAGACAAATTTCTATGTTTTGAAAATATTGATGAAAATTTGAAATGTCCAAAGGAGCATTGTTACGTATTCTTTCAAAGTAACAGAAGAAAATAGTGAAGACAACAAGCTTTGTAAGTTTTAATAAAGATAATTTTATTTCCCTAGAAAACATGGTGGAAAAGGTGAAAATTTGAAACAGGACTTACAGTTTATGAATAAAAGTCTGAAACACTTATCCCAATATGGTGAATATATGAGTCCTATTAATAAAAAGTTCTGAGTTTGAATGTCATGTTTCCAAGATGGAGAATGTGATATCAGATGAAGTCTTTGCTCAAATGTTCATAATTTCACATTGAACTACAATTTTTTATGTGCTGTTCCAATTTAGAATGAATTTCACTGAAGGTTTTTGTCCTAAACTGCTTGTATAATTCTCCAGGGAATACATTATTATTCAAAAAGTAGACGTACTCCTATAGATGACAAGGCACATCTATATCTTTATAGATTTAATGAAGATTTAACTCTTTCTGGCACAAGAAAAATATACCATTCTTCTTTAAGGTATATTATATTACTCACTCCAGCACAAGAAATATAATACCTTCTTCTCAAGGCACAATATACAATTGACTTTGACACAGCTGAGATATATTATTTGCCTGCTTGTTTCACAGGGACCTAAGTCTATTTAAACTAATCTGAGACATCATTACATAATGCACACACATGGATAAAATGTGGTGTTTCATCATCTGACAATGCATAGTACACAATATAAAGACATATACTCAGAAAAAACATTGGCAACAGACAATTATTTGCTTTGTTTGTTTATCAAAACCAGCTATCTAAACTAATCTTATGAAAGCCTAGAATCATTTACATTCTAAATAAACAAACTCTTATGAAAATATCAGTTCCCATGAACAATAATCATCATTACAAAAAACATAATGATATAAAATGGATATAAAAAGAATTCAAATTTTACATACAAGTAATTAGAATACAGGGTCATGACATATTACAATGTGTAGTTACTAGTAAATCTAGTGATATTAAAATTCACTGTCACTACAGCAAAGTACTGATTATGATCTGGTTAAGGAATGCATCTTAAAGGGCTATGACATAGTCTCTGAAGCTTATTGGCAAATATGCAGGAACTATTAAAAAAGAAGCTGGACTCATATCGATATTGCAAGAGAAAAAGAATAGTTATTTCAGAGGTGATGCTAAGTCAAGAAAGTTGATCAAAATTATAAAAATCTCAGAAACGTATATTACTTAAAGAGTTCAAGAACTGTGTCCATAGTGATATTAAAAATTATTTTGATAAGCATAAGGTCAAAACCTTGGAACATGCTACTTGTACTGCTGACAAGTATTCCTTAGCTTGTAATTTTTTTTTATTTGTAAGCAAGTCTTCCACTCCGACGGCTTTTGGCAAACAAAATGTATTTCAGTCTAATACGAAACATTTTAAATTTAAATCTGGCGCAACTGATAAGCTTAATCAGAAATCCTTATCTCTTCCTACGTGTGCATATTGCAAGAAGAAAGACATGTTATTTCTGATTGCTACAAATTGAAAATTAGCTTCAGAATCAAGACAGACCGATTCCGAATTATCTTATATCTAACAGGTCGTGGTCATGTATTCAAACCAATACATTTGATCTGTCTAATAAACTCCAGTCTGATTTAATTTTGGAGAATTATGAACCATTTATGTCAAAGGGTTCGATATCACTCTTGGGTGATTCGACCAATCCCATCCCTATCAAAATTGTAAGGGACACATGAGCTTCTCAGAGTCTTTTATTATCAGGTTCTTTGCCTTTTTCTGGTAAGTCTTTTTCTAATGAGAGTGTTCTTATTCAGGGAGTAGAGTGTGGCTTTGTTTCTTTACATTGTGCAAATTTGTCATCAGACTTAGTATCAGGACCCGTAACAGTCGGAATAGTGTATTCTTTAATCCCTTGCGGGCATTCGTTATTAGGCAATGAACTAGCAGGATATAAGGTTGTGGTTATTCCACTTGTAATTGACAAAACTTGTATTGATCAGAAAGTCGATCCTATTGAAAAAGAATTCCTTAATTTATACCCAGCTTGTTCATAAAAAAATATGGCAAAGAAAGCGCTTGAGCATGATGACTTAAATGAAAGAATGCAATTAGATACCATTGATTTTGGAGTAACAAATTTTCGGTGTTTAGAAATTATGAATAATTTGGACCAGAAACATTCATATTTGCAACAACCAGAAAGGAATAAAGTTAAACAGTCATTACTTGAATATGAGCACTTTTTTTCCATGATGTTCCTACAAGAACAAACAAAATTTACCATGATGTTGAAATTGTAAATTCCAAACCTGTGAAATAACATCAATACATGATGAAATTTCTCAAACAGGAATACTTGAATAAAGAAATTGTGTATTTGCTGGAGAATGATTTCATAGAACCGAGAAAAAAAATTGACTGGAGTTCATCATGTATACTTGTTCTAAAACCAGATAAAATTTTCCGCATGTGTACTGACTATAAAAAGGTGAAACTAAAACAGATTCATTTCCACTACCAATAATTGATGACTGCATTTATAAATTGGAAATTAAAATTATGTTACCAAATTTTGCATTCTAAAAGAATTTAGGCAAAGTTCATAAATGGAAAGAGGAAAGAAAATTTCGGCAGTTATGACTCCAGAGGGACTTTATCAATATAAAGTGATGCCATTTGGGATGAAAGGTTAATGATAAGGCCGATTCCAGCTCAAAGACTTCTCTTTATCCTCTCTCCACCCTCCAAATAAATACGAATTACTCCTCTCGTGACCTTAAAACTCCCACCCCAAACGATTTTATCATGACCAAAAGGAAACTTACTAATATGCTCTACATACAATCAACGGTCTTCTAAAACATATGAGAATATTGAGAGTCATTCAAGGTATTATAATATATAAAGTATTACTAAAATATATTTTACACAAATTCTTTTTAAGATTCTGAACATTGTCATCAGAGCTACTTACTTCATGGATTTCAAAATTGACAAAATGATTATCCTAAACCTATATAACAATTCAAGAGTAAAATCCGATTATTTGTTTTGGTGGCGGCGGTAAAAGAACTTAAAATTCCGCTATTCTTCTCGATACTGCTGACGGTACTCGGAAACTGACAGTACTGCAAAAAGTACTTTGAAAGCAAAAAGAAAACAAGTGAGTAAACGTTATGTAGAAAAGAGTATATTGATGGTGACTGTCCTCCGAAATGTATGCTCTCTTTTATCAAGATAAGGATATTTTTCCATTCATTAACGGGTACAACAAATATAAAGTGAAACAAAACGCAAAAGGAAAATAATATATAATATAGAAAACCAAGATATAGAGACATTCTACGTAAATGTGGGGAAAGGAAGGTCTAAAAGAGAAAGATTTGCAAAACTTTAGAGCGAATATAAAGTACAGAAAAGTTAAACGCAAAGAAGAAAATTTCTAAAGAAAAATCTAACTCATAGCTGGCATATATCTCCTATACTTTCTACAAACCAGATTTTTCCATGAAACTAAGGTTGTCTAGAATTCTGATTTTCCCCATCCATCTAAGACTATCTACAAATCCTATTTTCCAATGAATCTAGGGTTGTCTACTTACCTGATTGTCTCAAAACTCTAAGTCTGTTAACATACCGGATTTTCCAATGAATCTAAAGATGTCTACAAACCTGATTTACCCCTTGAATTTAAGGCTGTCTACAAATCAGACTTTCCATTAAATCTACAACTTGATTGTCCGATACATCCTAGGCTGTCTGCAAGCCTGGTTTTCCCATTAATCCAAGGCTGTCTAAAAACCCGAGTTTCCAATAAATATAAAGCTGTCTACAAACCTTTTTTTCTCTTGAATCTAAGGCTGTTTGTTTATCCAACTGATTTTCTCATGAATTTGGGTCTGTCTGCAAGCATGACTTTTATTTTTGTCTTAGGATATTTTGATTTCCTTTCTTTTTTTAAGTACCGGACTAATCATAAATACAAAGAATGCTAATAATAAGCATAAGAGGTTATGTGTATTTTAGAAACATTCCTGATCAGAACAATGTTTAACAAGACTAGGACTGCTGTAAGATTATATATATATATATATATATATATATATATATATATATATATATATATATATATATATATATATATATATATATATATATATATATATGCTAAGTGAAGTTACACTGATTCATGTTTCTACTTTGTTACGAAATAGTTCACTATCAATCAATTGATTAATTAATTAATTAATAAAAAATATCAAAATTTCATTTAAAATGCATGGTTAAACACTTTATATTACGATATCAACTATTCAGCGTGATAATGTTGATGTATTTGTTTCCATTATAATTATTATTATTCTTGTTATTCTTGTTATTATTATTATTATTATTATTATTATTATTATTATTATTATTATTATTATTATTAGTAGTAGTAGTAGTAGTAGTAGTAGTAGTAGTAGTAGTAGTCAAATTTCGTTTTCTTTTTCAGAACTGCTGTGTGATCTGATGAAGCACTTAGCAATTAGAATTCGGATTACAACTCTTCACGTCATTATTGCAAGAAACAATCATCATCATCATCATCGGATGACGATGACATCAAAAACGACGACTGCGTTAATGTTGTCCAGGATGAATTCATGGTTGTACGACTTTCATATAAGAAAATAATTTCTTATTTACCGAGGTGCTAAACAGGATGCACATTTAATTTGTTGTGGGCTTCACGCCAGTGTGCAGCATACCATAGGCTATACATGACAGCCAGTCTAACCTGTGAAGATAGAACTCCGAAAAATCCCATTTAGCAACCAAATTATATCACCTACACACGTTGGATGAGTTCGAGACTCGAAACCATACGAACATATGTGAGATGACAGTAACAGTCTTAAAGAGAACATGACCACTCAAGCATGTGAATGTTTATCACAGAATGGCACTAATTTATTTGGTTTAAGGCCTGTGTTCTTGAAATTCAAATAAAGGATTAAGTTTGTATACATTTTTACAGAAGTATATAATTTACATTTTACATATTTGTGGCAGAAGTATATTATTGATAATGAAAACATACAGTCTAACTGAAACAAAGATGGAGACTTACTAAAGAGAAAGATATTTAATTGGAGCGGGGTTTCTGGAGGCACTTCTCAGGGAAAAATAATTTCACCATTAACGCTGGATCCTTACGTCACATCAGCAATGTTGTTTCTAAATCAATCAACTGCATATTATGTGAGACTATTCTCAATTGATTATTTTTCATGGCTTGAAAACTTAAAATGAACTCAAACTATATGATGTCATAATCCCTTTGAATCATGCTATTTGGTCCAATTACACATTGATATTCCCCTTTAATCATACTATTCGATCCAGTTACTTATACTGACCTTTAAATATGCCATTAGGTACAGTGATATAGTCATATTCCCCTTGAATCATACTATTCGGTCTAATAACACATGCCTATTCCCCTTGAATCATACTATTCGGTCCAATTACTCATTCCTATTCCCCTTGAATCATGCTATTCGGTTCAATTACACATGCCTATTCCCCTTGAATCATGCTATTCGGTCCAATTACTTCATGCCTATTCCCCTTGAATCATGCTATTCGGTCCAATTACTCATTCCTATTCCCCTTGAATCATGCTATTCGGTTCAATTACACATGCCTATTCCCCTTGAATCATGCTATTCGGTCCAATTACTTCATGCCTATTCCCCTTGAATCATGCTATTCGGTCCAATTTCACATGCCTATTCCACTTGAATCATGATATTCGGTCCAATTACACATGCCTATTCCCCTTCAATCATGCTATTCCGTCAAATTACGCATTCCTATAACTCTTGAATCATGCTATTCGGTCCAGTTATTTAGTGTGCTCTTTAAATATGCCATTATGTACAGTTATTTAATCAATCTATTAAAATTTCAAAGAACATTTTGTCCTGTTGGAATAAATTTTCTTTCAAGCTGGGACAAATTGTCTTACTTTCGGTCAATGTTGGGCCGAAATGTCTTGAGTCGACTTGTCTTTGGGCCGAATTGACTATAATCCAGCATAAATGGTACAACTTTCCTCCTATCGCTCACCCTATTCGATCCCATAGCACAATCCACTTTCTTTTCTTATCGGAAACAGGGTCTTTAGGAGAAAGAAAGAACCCTTGTGTCCCATTCTTTTGGTTACATCCATATGCAGCACAGTGCACCATATTTGCTGCACAAAAGCACGGTCATAAGATCACATAGACGTTTACGTGGGAAAATTAAGCACTTGAATGGATATGTTGAATAGAAGGGACAAATGTAAGTCATATCCCTTTTTGGCATTCGGAAACTAGCAATATTGTTTACGGAGATTGCCGAATAATTTTTTAATTTAGAAAGGGGATTTTGAAGTCTAACTAAACAGTTTTATGGTGTGCATACATAACAAATGCGGTTTTGTATGACTATAATAATGTCACACGTTTACACAGTATGTATGGCCAACTCGTCTATGAATACCAGAGACAAAATGGACAGCACACATACCCTCCTAATATTATCTATCTATCTATCTATCTATCTATCTATCTATCTATCTATCTATCTATCTATCTATCTATCTATCTATCTATCTATCTATCTATCTTGGACAAATAAGTTAATGCTCTTTGTCTTTTATTATTATTGATATTGTATATTTATGCTGTGAAATTATTATCAGGATGTATGATTTCAACTGTATTAAGTTTATTGTTAGCTGATTGCCGGCATTTTTGTGACTTCCTTACGACAAACAGTAGAAGGATCTCTCTCTCTCTCTCTCTCTCTCTCTCTCTCTCTCTCTCTCTCTCTCTCTCTCTCTCTCTCTCTCTCTCTCTCTCTCTCTCATATCGAAAAATCTTTATAAACTTATAAACTAATGTCATATGTAACTTAAATGCACATTTTGAAAACGGAATCTTTTTGGCATAAAATGCAGGGTGCTGAAACACATTGAAACAGGAAATAGAGAAGAAAATGTTAAGTAATTCTTAAAATTAAACAATCCTCTCACTTTATTGCTTTAGAAATGTAGATGCAAAGCTGTATACATTGTGTGTGTGTGTGTGTGAGAGAGAGAGAGAGAGAGAGAGAGAGAGAGAGAGAGAGAGAGAGAGAGAGAGAGAGAGAGAGAGAGAGAGAGAGAGAGAGGGAGGGAGGAGGGGGTTAGAGGGGTTGACGGCTGAGTTGGGGGCGGAATATGCCTTTATATCTTCAGCAATATTGTATTTTTGCGTGTATCACGGTAACTGCCCCGTTAACTCAATCATCAAGAGCAGGGTAGTAATCTGACCTCTTAACACCTTTCCTTCACGGCGATCAAATCATTTAACCTGTCAATCAAGAAAGGCATCTGTCAATCATCTACATCGTAACAAAGATTCCTATAGATAGGTAAACAATTTATACATATTTCAACAGATTGCTTTTAATGAAGTATTGAAATAACAGGGATCATTTTTGAAAGATGAAAGTTATTGCTCTTTAGATACTAAACTTGTAATGTTTTGTGTAACCGCTCTCTCCGTCTCTATGTGTGCTGAAAAGACTAAGCTAATTCAAACAACCGACTGGCATTGAAAAAGGAAATACGAGAGAATGGACAGAATCTGGGCGCAGTGACAAGCTTATTAAATATCTATGTGGCCTAACTTCCAACGAATGTTCCAAATCTAAGGTTATTTGCATGATTGCATAGACAACATCTACACTAGCTAGGTTGAAACCTATTTGGAAGGAAAGCAACATTACGCTTGGGTTCAAGATCAAGCTTATGCACTACTTCGTTATGTTCATATTCATGTGTGCATGTGAGACATGGAGTCTGACA